>DWKA01002882.1:0-10120 GCA_018249155.1 Panoquina ocola ocola
AAATCGGTTAAGCAGTTTTTATGTGCAGGAGTAACAATCAAAACATGCAAACTTTCGCGTTTATAATATTAGTAAGAAGTAGGATTTTCACTTTTGCAGTTTACTTTGTTTTTTTTTACTAGTGACATGAATCTTTGACAGTGCAAATGGATTGCCGAATTCAATCGAGACATACGGCCTGGTATCAGGGATGTGGACGTCAGCGTTCGCGTTGGGAGCGTTCTTCGGGCCCACCGTCTCAGGGTTGCTGTTTGACTCCATCGGCTTCCGGAATTCTACCGTGTTCATTTTCGTCTTGCATCTGGTTGTGGTGAGTTGTGTGAAGGGATCATGTTTTGCAGAAATCATATCGAGAATGGTAACACTAGTATTTAAAGGAATTACTGGTGCTTTTGTCAATCACATATTATGAAGAAAACAACACAAAGAATCCGCTGCCTAAGATCTTATGGTGACTATTGAGTTGCCTATGGTTCAAAATATCTTGAAGTAACTACATGTGACGCGCAATAGAACTGTGCTTCTTATAAGAGGATACCCTACATACCTAATTGGTATTATAATTCTTGTTATGCAATGGGCCTATATTTCTCTGTGATAAATGTCCTTTTATGAGGATAAACTCTTTTTATTATTATGAGCAGACAAACGAGCAGATGGGTCACCTGACGGTAAGTGATCACCGCCGCCCATGGACATTAGCAACACCAGGAGCGTTGCCAGCAAAAAAGTAAGTTATGGACCCGCTTCTTGAAAAACCCCATGTCATAGCACAGATTGTCCTTCTTGAAGCCCAGACCAGAGCGAATGTAGGAAATCATTTTTTACCAACAGATGGTGGTAGTGTTACTGTTCTTATGGACCTGTGACCGCACTTCCAAGATGGACGTGTCAGTGTCTGCGGGCGACCTGCTGCAGCTCGATGGGACCCTGGACGAGAGCGTCCTGTACGGAGACAAGTTTATCGCGCCCCCTGTACGGACTAAGAGGTAAGAGATAGAAGAAGAGCAGAAAAAATAAAAAATAAATTGGTGATAAATAAAGTGTAAAGAGAGTGGAAATAAATACATAAAAGTAGCGGTTGTAAACAAGAAAAATAAAGGTGTTACCTAATTGAAATTGGTACTAATGTTACTGTCAGTTATTAATTTATTTACCGCAGAATAAAGGTACCTCAACTAAGTATAATATAATGAAAACTAAATGAACATTTAAACAATATGTTTAAAGACATCAACATACGAATAAAATACTTATTATAACTATACTTATGTACTTATACTATATTTTATATGAATCTATACTTGTACACCAATTTATCTATGTAATATTGATGTATTATTAATTATTATTATCTATGTATTATTAATTACAAGATATGTTCCCGACCTGCTCACAATGGAGAAAGCTATGCTTATAGAAGATCATTTCGGCTTACCCTTATTGAAGACTAAGAGGTAATCCAATAGTAGAGATCAGAGACACATAAACACAAACATTATCCAAACATTTTACCTGATTAGGATTAGGCACACATAATATAGACTTTCATTATGAAACCTCTAGATTCCGCATCGTCATACTCGACGTCGTCAAAAATGTCCACGCTGTACGTAGTATTTTCTGCGTGTCAGTTTTTTTAATACGCTTTTTTTGTTTGTCTGTCCTCTTGCTAAACAAACTAGACTAACCAAAGACTAACTAACAAACAAGACTGTACATAACAAGAAAAAGTTACCCACAGAGAAAGCGCCTTAAACTTAGTGGAAAAAAATCGACGCCGGCGCAGCTTAAGCGCCTGATAAAAGAATTTTACGAATTATCCTATCTAAGTAATGCAACTCATGCAAATTAGAAATTTACAGTTTTATCATAACATAACTAATATAATTAAATATTTGTCTCAATGACTCTCTATTTAAGTTCAGAAGATTAAATTACATAAAATTTCCTCAATAACTACACGTTCAGATAACCTAGGTGTAGGTAGAAAGGTAGGTTTTCAAAGAAAATACTTTAGGTTAGGTACCTACTAATCTCTGCATTTTCAGCCAACCCTATCCCTACATTATTCTATTTATTACATAATATGTAGATATCAACCACATCATAATTTTATTATAATACATTGTCATACATACATACATACATGGCATACATTTTAATGAAATATAATAAAATTACAAGTCTCAAAGCCCACATTGTACTAGTCATTCCGTTCATTCATTCCATTCACGGTCTGAATGTATCCTTTACCCCCAGTCGTCGCTACGGCATCAGCGTGGAGCGCTCCCGGCCACCCGCCATGAACAGCCTCATAGCTTGCTCCAGCTACAAGAACCAGCGCAGTCCATGGAGCCATCGCACCCCGCGCTACAGACCTACATACGGCAGCCTCGACACACGGTTCCGAGGAGCACTCTCTGCTGCTTAGAATTTACAGACCACTATTTCAAAGACAACTTTGCCACAGAGTACAGACAACTATTAAAAATATAAAGTTAGCGTTACTCTATTGATATAATAATTAAATAGTGAAATAAAATAAAATGTTTTATTTATTACAATAGGTTTTTTTTATGTTAGAACTATAAGGGTTATAAAAAATATTTGTATACGAATCAGTACATAAGCATACATAGGTACATAATATAAAACGATGCCAAACGAATTCCTTAATATTATTATTTTTATTTAATATCTACGTTTGTTTTTAATAATTGAAACATGTATTGCAAGCTGAAAATAATCTTTATGTATGTGAAATAATTTTTGAGATTATTTTTGTGTACCTACCTATCAAGTAGCTGGTTTTTAAAAAAATATCAAGAGAAGATAAATAAAATAATTTAATTCAATTAATAAGAACAAATGATATCTATTGTATATTCTAAATGTATTGTTTAGTTATGTAATGTAACCTTAATATGTTGTAAATATACATTATTTGATTATTTAAACTGTTTATTTGTTGTTCCTCAACCATTTAGTTATAGTGCCATCAAACCCTAAATAGGAATGATATTGTAAGGTTATCAAAATTTTATAGGTGGTAGCGCCATGTAAGGTGCGCCCGGGAAGGACCACCGCCCCACCTATTTCTGCCGTGAAATAATTGCGTATATAGCAATTGTGTTTCGGTCTAAAGGGTGTTTTGGGATTCCGGTACACTTATATAAGAAGCGACCATCTGTCGTCAGGGGTAGCAACGCATATGTGACGAACTAAGAGTGGGACAATTATTACACTATCCTATCCGAAGTTTGTCACAAGTGTCCATGGGCGGCAGGGGAAGGTGGCACTAAAAAAAAACTTTCAGTCAAGGTCATTGACTTTCCTATACTTAATTTGATTCCGATTACAAAATTAAATTTATTCATAAGCAGTAAGTGGTATATTTAGGTACAGGTGTCGCTATACTCGCAATGTAACGTTATACTTCCGTAAATATAAATTTTCGTGACATGACTAGTCGTACTTGTATTGCAGCCACAAGGCGTGCAGCATTTTTCGAAAGCAAGGACGCTGTTATTGGTAAACGGTCCAATTCAGGTCGTTTTCTCCTAGCCACTCGGCTCAGCTGTTGTTAAAACCCCGCAGTAACAAGTAACAGGTATTTACACTTCATTCCGCGGCTATGACTTATGTATTCGTAAATATCATTATATAATATGTTCTCAACGGTGTGTGAAGTCTGCCAATCCGCACTTGGCCAGCGTGGTGGACTATGGCTTGTAACCTTCACACTGTAAGAGGAGACCTGAGCCCAGCAGCGGGATTGACATGGGTTGTGACGATGATTATGATGAAATATTGTGGGGCATATACACCAAAGCCGCCGACTGAAAGAAAATGTTGAAATATTTTTTCAAATAGATGCAGATCATTTTTTCCCAAGATTTTCAAGCTCACACACACAGTAAAAAAAGTTTTTGCTATTTTTCTATGGTAATAATGAATAGATACAGATAATACGCTGCAAGTATGGCGTAATGTAGATTAATATACTTAGATGAATGCCGGCGATTCTGTTAAGGACGGCTGCCGATTATAGAGAGAACGTGGCAGCCGGTTTCATAAGATCATGCCTTTGGATTGGATAATATAAAGTTATATGGTATAACACGTATAACCTATTAGCGACCTGCTGTTGCTTCGATTTGACAAATCGTATGTGAAGCCGACATTAAAATACTCGTATCGCCATGATGTTTTAGCTTAGGGTCAATTCCCACCTTAGTGGCAGAGGCCGGCAGCGGCGCGGCGGCGCGACGAGTACTTTCATTACTAAATTATTTAAAACATTACCCACATCTTATATATGTTACCGGAAATGTGTGAAATCGTGGAATTGTATACAATTCCTAGTCAAAGTATACAATTGCGATTCCACTTAGGACATGTATAAAATATTGTTTCAAACTTTATTTAACCGTTTTCACAGCGCACGCAGCAGAAGCTCTCAATAGGAAAAAAAACCCCCCGATTTTGAAACATTCTTCATTGGTGCTCCACTCCTGATGGTCTTAGCGTGATGATATATAACATATAGCCTTCTCAATAAATGGTCTATCTAATACTGAAAGAATTTTTCAAATCGGAAGAGTAGTTCCTGAGATTTGCGCGTTCAATCAAATAAACAAACAAACTCTTCAGCTTTATAATATTAGTATAGATAAAATATAAGGAATTATATTTATTGAAAACCACCCACATGATTTTTTTGTACTATGTTAGAGCAATAAATTATTTATAATTTTGATTATTTATGACTATTGGTAAGTACCTACGCTTACGTTTTACGCGAGGCTACAAAAAAATTAATAATTCTCTAGGAACATTTTTAGTGTAACGTCCTCTAAAACTACTTTTACATTGCCATATATATACGGCTGTTTGACCAATTCCTCGGGATTTTCGAGATAAAAACTATCTTATATGTTAATTCAAGTTACCTTCTATGTGTGTGCTAAATTTCATAAAAACCGGTTCGGCCGTTTTTGCGTGAAGGAGTAACAAACAAACAAACAAATATAAAAACATTCGCATTTATAATATTAGAAGGAGTAACAGTTATAAATGAGATACGTGACTAAGCTCTACAAAACCTCAATTAATCGCAATCTTTGGATCACGCTGTCAAAAATATAGCTGACGAAAAATGTTTGGCATTCGACCCGACCGTGAAAATCAAGTCGTTTTGTTAACAAAAAAAAACAATAGTGAGACTCATCTCCAGCGATGACGTCATGGGGCAGCAAGCTTAGTTGTGCGTCGTCATTCAGATTTTATCTTATCCTGGGAACATCGTTCTGCGAAAATTCTGAGTTTGTATTGGTCCGTTTGGTAGTTTCTGTTGAGCGAAGCAACTCGAGTTTTATTGTCAGTACTACTAAGTAACACATAATTTACTTATTTTCCTTAAATGCTCTACCAAATTAAAGGTAAAGATAAGTGAAACAAATAAAGATCGTACATGCATAAAAGTTAATTTATACTAGAAAATGACATGTTTACAAGTAAGAAAACAAAATCTTACTAACATTAAGTAAAAAAGTTCACCTCGTCATCAACTCTATTCACGACATAGAGCTTTAACCGCAATGCGATGAGTGTACGATAGCGCTACCCTATCTAGAATAAAACAATCCGGTTTGGGAACGGGAAAATAAACACCACTGGCCCAACAAAAGCTCCGAGTACCAGGGCAATAGGAAGAGCCAAGATCTCATCTACGAGCCGCTATTCGAGTGAGCGGACCAGTCAACGACACAGTGAATTAATATTCTGATACTGTAGTTACAGTACACGTGTTTTTGAATCGTTTATGCTTTAAATACCAGGACCTACGAACGTGTCTTTTAGACATAGATCACAGAGTAGCAGACCCGGCGGACGTTGTTCTGCGTTGTTACGAACTATTAGCTATAGGTACATATAAAAAAAGTTTTTATCAAAACTCGTCCAGTGGTTTTTACGTGACAGCCAAATAACAGACAGACAAAAAATTCATAATAAATATTTTTTTGTTGTGTTACTTGTATGAAGATCCTTTCATTTGCATTTGCAGATTTTTACGAATATTAGTTTCTATTGTTTTTATGTTCAATAAATAAATTAAATGCGTATCAGTTAGTTATTATACGAGTGCTAACTGCATCGCACAATATCTAAGGAAAAATATTTACGTACCTATTTGCATCAATCAATTACTTATTCCTGGTCACATTTTCCAGTTAATAAAATTATTATTGCAAAGAAAATTCAAAGGAAACTGACAGTCATGGCTTTAGTCATAGTTTTCGATTGTATTTCCTTCTTAAAATTATTAGGTAGGTATATCTAAAGAAAAACCAACTTACGTACTATGCAAATTAAGTTCGTAATAAAATGTCCACAAGATATTATAAAAATCAATACGTAAGTAATTCTTTATGATCAACAATACTGACCTTTACCCTAAACAAAATTATTGTATCCACTCGCCACAAAGACGTCGTTCGAATTTTGTTTCGTGTGTAAACTTAAGTCTCACCTCTCTTTTCTTGCTATAGTGATAGACAGGGACAGCCTTCCGCAGTAAGTTTGCGTTTGAGCACAATAGGTATGGATGTTTGTATGAAACCAGTTGAGCAAGCTCGAGTCACGACTCCGGGTTCAAATTTCGAGTAACTGAGACTAAATAAGCGACGCTATTGGCGAGAGAAAATGGAAAATTTGTTAATTTCCTAAGGCATTTGCAAAGTATTGTACATTACATTGTTTGAATATTAATACGTGAATCAAAAACTTTGATATGAAAATTATGCGAACGGAATAGATTTGGCATAGTTATAGTTGGTATAGTGAATGAGCGCCAACGCCAATATTTTATATCGTATTAAAAAAAATAACACGCATAATTCTCTTACACACTATCTAACTATTTTTGTCTGTATGTTCCAGCTAATCTTTGGAAGTGCTGGACCGATTTTCAGAGGATATTCACTGGCAGATAGCTGATGTAAACAGAAATAACGTAGCCTATAATTATTTTAGAAATATAAAATGATTATATTCCACGTGAACGAAGTCGCTGACACAGCTAGTATGTAATATAATAATAATTTATATATTAGAATGTTGTAATGTTTTAAAAACTCTCATGGAATTCCTGTTTCAAGTAAAAAACGTGAAATATAAACTTTGATGAACCGGTCCGAGCAAAATGAAAACAGTTCACCTTGACACCCGAAGTAAATGTCAAATTGACCATAATAAAAAGTTGTTTGCTATCTTTTACTACATTATACTACTTAATATTTATACTTCTGCCTACTACCTACCTATTTATATACTTTAAAATTCCGATGGACGAATCTAAGTTGATTTTATATAAACTTTTTTGCAGAAATAGTGTCTCTAACACAGTTTCATCAGAAACAACTTAAGTAGTAAGTAAAATATAGATAGGTAGGTATAGTACTCGGCACGTAACTTGAAGAAGAACTTGAGAAGTAGTTTTTTAAAAAAATCTACTTCTGCGAATCTAACCGTCTCTTTTAGGTTTTTGCCAAGTTACGCCGAATACTTTACCTATATATTCCCTGTTATGTAAAATATCACTGCGTCTAAGACAAGTATAAGGATAACTAAAGGCTATAACATTGTTTGGTGTAACCGGGGATTATAATATTAATAATATAATCTTTCCATGTCGTCACTAACTAATGAATCATAGATAAATCCCTGACCACTAATTCGCGGTCAAATTAGACACATTGATTCATGAACAATTTCTACTCACACATTTCGATTTCTGTAATGTTAGTTACTACCGAACTCCATTACCTTAGATATGTAGGTGCGTGAAAATTTTCAATTGTCTAGCTATCATGGTTCACGAGATACAGTCCTGACAAACGGACAGACGGATAGCGAAGTCTTATTAATAGAGTTCCGTTTTTATCCTTTGGGTACGGAACCCTAGATAGAGTTTTTCGTCTGAAACTAATCCTTAGTATTGTATCAAGTCATGATTTTCATAAAATGCAATTTTTACTGGAACTAAAGCAATATGAAAAAGCCATTCTAATAAAATTCTGATCATAAAATTCTCTACAAAAACATGGTTATTTTATGGTTATTTTAATAAAAATCTTGCAAATAACTACTGGCTGAAAACAAAAATAACTTTTGGATAAACAGAAAAATAACTATTGTCCGAAACATGTCGGTTACATTTGCCGACCCCGCGTCATTGCCCCTACTACGTGCCGGGCGACGAACTCATAAAATTCTCGACAAAGGGCTTAGGTAGCTCGTTCGTTTCCTATTGTAAACACCGCGCCAAACGAATTACTTGAAACAAAAATAAATATAACTTCAAAGTAGCCTGGCTAAATGAAAACGATTGTAGTTCTTACTTAATAATAATCTTATTTTACAACTTTATCTTAGTGTCTTTCAAGAACTATTAATAACATCTAAAATGATATACACGTGGAACATCATTTTACAAAAGATGAATTCATATTTACATACGCACATACATAGCTATATATCCATGACATTACCAAAACTCATGACGGCTAGTTATTAGAAAAAACTTTATTACACTGACTTTACATAAATCGTTTTATTTTTGTGTACATGTATAATAGAAATAGATAATTATGCATAATTTAAATCGATAATACGAAAATCAGTAAGCACAATGAATACAATGCAACAATAATAATATAGTCGTACAGCTATACAATAACGATGTCAATATAGTTGTATTTTTTTCCTTAGGTGCCTATAATAGTTACTAAAATATGAGTAAATATTATTGTTTATAAGTTTTATGACAAAGCGGATGAAGGTAGTGGATCCGATGACTCAACACCTTTCGTGAAGCTCCGGCCACTCGACCGTTGGGATTCTCATAACGTCGGCTCTGTCGGCGCATCACGTCACCGTACTACTTTTTATGCTGTTTCATCGGTTCACAGATTACAACGTAACGTTGAAATTCGCGTAAAATACTCGTAGTTGGGTTTTAACCACTCGATATCTATGACATACAAGTAGCCAGAAGGTATGTAAATCCACTATTGGTTATTATAATAATATACAGCAAAAATGAATAATGGTTTCGGCTCTGCTTTAATTGATCGGTCTGTCAATCATTTCTCTCTTTTATCATAAAAAAAATGCATTAATAAATAAAATCTATCTTTCTCGTCTCTTTGGAAGATGTCAAATAGTTAGTTAAATAGGAACAAACAATGTACAGAAATAACCAATTGATCGAATTGGGAGAAACTGTTCTAAACAATATCAATTTACTTCATTAAATTCAATAAAGTAATACGAATTTAAAATACCGGTATTTAAATTGTTTCCGCCATTTAATTGTAATAACTGCATACGAACCGGTGGTAATTAATAAACAGATAAAAACTCAATCAAAATACTTTTGCACGTAATCAATTAATACTTTAATTGGTAAATTACTTTTTGGTTAATTACTTAAATAGAAATTTAACATAAATGTTAGTAGGTATTAAGAAAAACGCGCATTGTACTGTAATGAATTGATATTTGTAGCAAATAACACAAAACTATTTTTGGAATGAAGGAATTTGGAATTAATTGAAGGATAGTCACGCGTCTGCGACCAATTTCAAATGGGATAAATTACTGACGTTAACTAAGTGACTAATTGCTAATAGATATTAATACTTACAGGACTAACCATCTAGGTCGTCTACATTCCTCTTCTTAACGTTATTACAACTAACGTTTATATTAACACCTTATAGGTACTAACAGGACTACATAGATACGTAACTTGGCAAGAGTCTGAAAGAGACTATTAGATGTGGAGAACAAAAAAGCAGAGTAGAACGATTTCTGCGCATCTAATATCTCTCTCAGACAAGTCAAGTTACTTGTCGATGACTATACTAACTACTGTTCTGTTCGAAGTTTTTTTTTATGGAAAAAACGTAACAAACAAGCTGACAGTGCCACCTTTCCCAGCCGCCCATGGACACTTGTGACAAACTTCGGTTAATACAGTGTAATAATTGTCCCACTCGAAGTTCGTCACAGATGCGTTGCTACCCCTGAGGACAGATGGTCGCCTCTTATA
>DWKA01002883.1:0-10119 GCA_018249155.1 Panoquina ocola ocola
GTCATAACATCTACCTGCATGCCAAATTTCAGCCCGATCCGTCCAGTGGTTTGGGCTGTACGTTGATAGATCACTATATCAGTCAGTCAGTCAGTCAGTCAGTCAGTCAGTCAGTCACCTTTGAGTTTTATATATTAAGATTTAAAAGAGGGACAGTCAGCAATCTGCTGTTTATATATATAATTAGAAACGGTCCGTGTCAAGAAAGCTATTTATACATTTTCTGACACACAAATATATATAAAAAAAATTACTAAAATTTATATTATATACCTAATTACAAAATTGTATTCCAATTGACACGGAACTCTATACATTCCGTTCAAAAGTTGACAGTCACTGGAAATATTTGTAGCAAACCGCACACCAGTTAAAAAAGCCATGGACAACACAAAGACCGCCCAAAAATCGCCAGAAATGACAGGGAGCACAGGCCCCTCAGAGCCTAAAAAAGACGTAAGGCGTAGTATTGGAGAATGGGAGTCCGGCATATCGGAAACAAACAAGGATAAAACAGAACCCGCGAGTAAAGTGGTACCAGTCTCAACCACAGAAAAGAGACCACAGCTCCCACAGGATAACCCAACAACAAGTCGCAAACCATCGCTTAAACTGGATAAAACCCTCCCACCATTATCAAAAGCCAAGTACACCAGTAAAGAACAAGAGGCCTGGGCATGTTTGGTTAGAGCAAAAACACTACTCAGCGAATCTCGAACCTTAAAATTGGAGATTAGAATCGGAGTCACACAAGTCGTCGAGCGACTCTACCAACTTGTCAAGGAATCCGGAGATCATAAAAAGACATCGGAACAGCAGGTGGAAGGACAAAGCGATAGAAATAAAGAAACAGCAGACCCAGCAGCAATAGCGACACCGCAAGCAAGAGCGGACTTTGTGGATGATTTAATAAAAAATCTAAAAGAACACAAGGTGGCGATGTGTGAGTTGAAAAGCCATACCTTTACGCTCCAAAATGACATCCAACACCTTGCGAGGCCCTTGGAAGACGTAAAAATATTTATAAAAACTGAGACAACGCAGCTGTCAAAGACCATCGCCGACCTAAAAAGTGATATAAACACCCAAGCCACTACATATGTAGAGGCAGTAAAGCGGCTGAAGTTCGCTGCCACAGCACCCATGCACACCATTATAGTAACCTCGTCGGACACAGAGGAGTCGAGCAGTGAGGTCGTAACAAAGATCAGGGAGGCAGTGGATGCCAAAAACAGTGGCATAAGGGTGGACAGATTACGAAAGGGTAGAGACCAAAAGGTTATTATAGGCTGTCATAGTAAGGAGGAAATAGCGAAGATCAGCCAGGCAGTTAAAACGAACAACCTCCAAGTCAGAGAAGCGCTAAACAAGGATCCGCTAGTGATCGTACGGGACGTTCTTGCAATACATACGGACGAGGAGGTTGTGGCCGCAATCAAAAATCAAAATAGCCACCTCCTTGCAGACATTGAAGAGCAAGACGTAAGGGTCGCGGTGAAATTTAGGAGGAAGGCGAGAAACCCGCACACCACCCACATTGCTATGCAAGTGTCGCCCAAGGTGTGGCAACGCCTGACAACCGCAGGTAGACTACACATTGACCTGCAGCGAGTACGGGTCGAAGATCAATCGCCACTCGTGCAATGCTCGCAATGTTTAGGCTATGGACACACGAAGCGACTGTGCAAAGAGAGCGTAGAGAAATGTAGTCACTGCGGAGGACCACACAAGTGGGTGGAGTGCGCGGATCGCCTCGTAAATCAGCCACCAACGTGCTGTAATTGCAGCCGAGCCAAGTACGTGGAATCGGACCACAATGCCTTCGACCAGGCATGTCCCATTCGAAGGAAATGGGAAGTATTGGCTCGAGCTGCTACAGCGTACTGCTAAGGGCGTCCCTAGCGGCCGGGATGCAACAAACGCCCCGAAAATACAATACAAAGTTATCCAGGTTAACCTCCAGCGTAAAAACCTGGCTACCGTAGAGGCGATATTGGAAGCAGGAAAAAGGAATATAGCAATTGCACTGCTCCAGGAGCCCTATGTGGGTGGAATTAGGTGTATGAAGAGTTATGGTAGGGCGAGGATCTTCCAGAACACGGGTCTGAATGAGGGGACTGTCAAATCCGCTGTTGTCGTACTAGATCAGGATCTTGACGTTAGGCAGTACCCCCAACTTACCACAAATAATATCGTTGTGGTAGGTATTCGGACACGTGCCTGGGAGGTCACCGTGGTATCATACTACTTCGAGCCTGACCAGCCCATAGGACCATACCTGGAGCAGCTAAAAAGGATCCAGAACGAGCTAAAGCCTAAACTGCTTCTAGTAGGAGGGGATGCGAACGCCAAAAATACCTGGTGGGGCGGGGATAGGCTGGATTACAGGGGAGAAGAAATGTACGGAGCCCTACAAGAGATGGACCTGCAGATATTAAATGAGGGCGATACCCCCACCTTTGTTACAATCAGAGGTGGGAAACGCTTTGCAAGTTACATTGACGTAACTGCATGCTCCAGCGCGATGGTCAGCCTGGTCGATGATTGGAAGGTAGAGGAAGAAATCGTAAATTCTGACCACAACGCCATCACATACAACATCAGCCTGACAAAAGCGAAAGGGACAAACATCCAAAGGATCACTCGATGCTACAGCACCAAAAAAGCTAATTGGCCTCTTTTTAGTGTAAAAATGGGTCAATTAAAAACTGAAGGAGTTGTAACACTGGAAAGAGTGAGAGAAACCAAAAACAGCAGGGAATTGGATGTATTGGCCGAAGAATATACAAGCATTGTCAAACGGGTATGCGAAGACACTCTCCCCAAAAAGAAGCGAGAGGAAAGACAGAACCCAGCATAGATGACGCCAGAGCTATATGAGCTGAAGAGAGAGGTCCTTAGAAGGAAACGCCGAATCCGCTGGGCCGCACCGGTCAGAAGACCTAGAACCGTCAGAGAGTACCTGCAGGCGAGAGACGACTACGAGACTAGAGCAAAGGAAGCGCAGACAAATAGCTGGAGGGAGTTCTGCAGCAAGCAAGATAGAGAAGGAGTATGGGAGGGCATCTATAGGATTATAGGAAGGACCGACAAACGACAAGTGGAGGGTGGCAAAACACTAGACATGAAACATTCGGTCCAATTGTTAGCAGAAACCTTCTACCCCGACGGTTCTGCAGAAAGAGATTTGCAATACCACCAACAAACTAGAGCGAGAGCGGAAAAAATCAACGAGAAGCATGAGGACGAGTACAATGATCCACCCTTCACCATGGTAGAGCTTCTGTTATTTGAAAATAATAAAAACGCAATATAATATGGAGTTAGCAAGAACTAAGTTTTTATTGAACGGGAGATTTTGACAGATGTGACAAAATGTATATCATAGACATAAATTAAAAATAAATGTAGACAATGTTGTGCCTATGAAAAGGGATTTCAATTTATTATTACAACAGCTTCAATCTGCGGTGGACAGCTTTAACCCAAAAAAAGCGCCTAGGGCAGATGGCTTCACTGCCGATATCTGCAGACATGCGATAAACTGTGACCCGGAGTTCTTCCTATCACTGGTGAACAAGTGCCTCGAACTGGAGCACTTCCCAGTTATATGGAAAAAGGCTACAGTTGTGGTTCTACGAAAGCCCGGGAAGGAGGAATATACGAACCCCAAGGCACACAAACCAATAGGTTTGTTACCAGTGATGGGAAAAATTCTGGAGAAACTGCTCGTAGGTAGGCTGAAATGGCACATACTTCCCAGGATAAGTACTCGCCAATATGGATTCATGCCCCAAAGGAGTACCGAAGACTCCCTCTACGACCTGGTGAACCATATTCGTCAGAAAATTCACGACAAAAAGATAGTGACGATGGTTTCACTGGACATAGAGGGAGCCTTCGATAACGCTTGGTGGCCAGCAATCAGAGTCCGATTGGCTGAGGAAAAGTGTCCTAGTAACATCCGAAGAGTGCTTGACAGCTACCTACGAGACAGAAAAGTCACGGTCAGATATGGGGGCGAGCTGTACACCAAAGAAACGACAAAAGGCTGCGTGCAGGGGTCGATTGGCGGTCCTATCCTATGGAACCTCCTGTTGGACCCCCTCATAAAAAACCTAGAAACACAGGGTCATTACTGCCAGGCGTTTGCTGACGACGTCGTTCTCGTATTCGACGGAGACACGGCACTTGAAATCCAGAGACATGCAGATGCCGCCCTCACCTACGTTCGGGACTGGGGCGTCAGAAACAAACTGAATTTTGGGCCATCAAAAACAAAAGCTATGACACTAACACGAAAGCTTGAGTACGACGACCCAGTCCTGAGGATGGGCGGGGTGGGTATTAGCATGTCCAAGGAGATCAAGATCCTGGGGCTACGTATAGACCAGAAGCTTACCTTCAATCAACACGTGGCAGAGGTATGTAGAAAGGCTGCAAATATTTACAAACAGCTGGCAAGGACTGCTCGAATTGGCTGGGGCCTAAACCCAGAAATCATCCGTCTGATATATAACGCGGCTGTAGAGCCAGTCATTATGTATGCTGCAAGCGCATGGGCACCTGCGACGAACAAAATAACGGTGCAAAAACACCTAAATAACGTGCAGAGGGGTTTTGCGCTGAAATTGACGAAGGCCTACAGGACGGTATCCCTAAACTCTGCCCTGGCTCTGTCAGGGTTACTCCCCTTGGACATCCGGATCAGAGAAGCAGCAGCACTCTACGAGGCCAAGAGGGGGATACCCATGGTAGAGCTGGGGGATATGGAAGTGGAAAGGGTCGCTGCATATGACAAAGCACCGCATCCATCGGAGCATATAGGACTGGAGTTCACATGCCTGGTGAACCAAGAAGAAGTTGAACGTGCAAACGCCCAAGAACTCCGAATATATACGGACGGCAGCGGGATTGACGGCGGGGTTGGTGCAGCGCTGTCCCTGTGGAACAACGAAGCAGAAACCAAAGCCGTCAAACTTAAGCTGTCGCCGTACTGTACGGTCTACCAGGCAGAACTACTAGCCATATGCACCGCCACAAAAATTATTTTGCAGCACCGAGAGATGAGTTTTGGCATATACAGCGACTCAAGATCCGCCCTGGAGGCAATCGTCAATAATGCCTCAAAACATAAGCTGGCACTACAGTCGCGCAAAAATATCAAAACCAGATTAATCCAAGGCAAATCAATAGAGCTGTATTGGATAAAAGCGCACGCTGGATTAATTGGCAATGAGAGGGCCGACCACTTGGCCAAAGAAGCAGCACAAAAAATGAAGACCAAGCCGTGCTACGACCTCTGCCCAATCTCCTACGTTAAGCGATGCATCCGCGCTAAGAGCGTGGAAGAATGGAACAGAAGGTACGTGAGTGGCGTAACGGCCAGCATAACTAAGATGTTCCTCCCTGACGCCGTTGCAGCACACAAAATGTCAAAAAGAATAAAAATTTGCGGTATACTTACCCAGGTTCTAACAGGGCATGGTGGATTTGCCCACTACTTGAACAGATTCAAGTGTAGGGACAACCCATCATGCATCTGTGACCCCAACGCAGAAGAAACGATACCTCATCTCTTGTTTGACTGTCCCTGCAACTCTACGCTAAAATTTAATTTAGAACAAAAATTAGGAACACAAATTAAACAACAAAACATAAGCAAAATTATAATAGATAAAGACAAAGCCGATATACTAATAGAATATTGCATAAAAATAGCGTCACAAGCAATTGAACGAAATAAATAGAAATAAAAAATATGATACTTATATACATATACTGGGTATATATAAAATATGCATATAAATATAAGGAGCGACAAACTTTGTATAGAGACTTAAGAAATAGAATATAGCAAGTAAGAATTTATGTAAACCCTAATAGAATTGAATGTAGATGTAGTAACAAAAAAGAAAAAAAAAGCGGAAGAATCAAAAAATGTTAATGAAAATAATATGATGCTTGCATATCTGCGCATATGCAATGACATTATATGGAAATATAAATAAAGAGTAGTAAAATAGAGGTAAGCATAGTAGAATAAGAGATAGAGATAAGAAAGAAATGTAAATAAATGAATTACACAAGGGCCTTGACAAGCAGAGTCGAGGGACACAACATAGTAGCTCGCGGGCCGGGCCAGTATAGCGCCCGGACATAAAATTAATAAAAAAAAAAAAAAAAAAAAAAAAAAAGAGCACTCCATATTGATGTAAAAACTACGTGAAATCCACCAACTCGCACTTGGTCCGGATAAAATATTATAGTCTACTTATATGATACATTAACTTTAAAAATAAACTTTGAGTTAATTTTTCAGTGAATTAGATAATAAGTGCTTATACATTTGAGTTAATTTTTCAGTGAATTAGATAATAAGTGCTTATACATAGTATGTATGTATGTATGTTATTAAAATTAGATCTTGCTTTTTTATATTTATGCTCCTAATGGTTCTATACATATAGCCTAAATTTAATATTCTAAATATAGGATCGAAAAACTAGTAATACGTAAACAATATATGTATATACGTTGTAAAGGTGGACATAAATACATTATTATTAATTAAACTAAAAGCATCGTCGACGTGTGCCAGTTAGAAATAACGTGGAAGACCATACCTATTATATTACTACTTCATTAATTAGTGTATTTACACAGATTGTAAACGTTGAATAATCTATACACAAGTTGGTCTCTATCAAAATTAGTTTCGATTTTCGCCACCGCTCAACGTTATCAAATTCGTTTCGATTTTCAAACTCCGTTCAAGCGAAGGTAAACCAGGTCGTTGACATTAATTTTCAATCGAGAAAAATTATCTTTATAATGCGAGGTTATGAGGAAATTGATTTTATCACTGGCGATAAATTTACGCTATGATCGAATTTATTCTTAGTTAGAAAATTTAAACAATAAACAGTCATTTGACTCCGAGTTAAGCTGTCACTCGCTGTCGCCTAAAACTGAGTTGTTTTCGTCAAAAACAATGGACGACTGTGGCGGTAAATACAGCTCTCATTGTAGTTTTTATCTCCGCCGTACAAACGCATGCCACTATTTTTAAATGCCAGGTTTATTTTATTTCCGACTGCGATTCACTTTTAATCAATGTGTCCACGAAAGCGTTGCAGTTTGTGGTTAATTTTGCCGAACACGTGGACAATCTATTTACATATTAATTGAGCCGGAAACTTTTATTCCTGAAAAATACAGATCTGTCATTTGGGAATATTGTCAATCCAGATCCTACATTTAAAATTTAGTAAATATGGTAAATATTATATTCATTTATTGAATTATCGCTCATCGAATTTATCGCTTTAACATGATTTATTTTTAAAGTAGCATTATTTTCCACCATGTTATAGTAAGCTGACATCTTAATATTAGATTTGTATTAATCGAAAATGACTAAATTATTTTTAACTTAAACTTCTTTTGACCCGTTTTGAAAATTGGTAGAGGGTGAACTGAGAACATTGCGCGCGCACCGCGACGGAAGTTTTCATATCATAGCCATATCCGCTTTTATATGCTTGTTATCTATAAGTACCAATATAATTAATATGTTTTTATTAAACAAAAACATATAAAAAATATGACTATTTTTTTAGTTTTTAGCTCATTTATAATAGGTATTTATTTAGAAGATGCTCTAAAAATACAAGAAAACAATAACAATAATACTAATTATTTTATTTCAATGTGACATAAAGGGTAACAACCTAAGAAAATATTAACAAAGTAATAAAATAAAATTAACTTTTTTTGAGGTCTATTTCATAACTTATTATTTTTAACTCGTATCCATCTATCAACCTTAAAGTTTTAAATAGGATTACCTACTTTTCATGTTCTTGTCCAAACATTGACTATTAAAAATGCTGTTAAAGATATATCTTGGCTGTTGGCAACGTATTTAAAAAGTTTTATCGTCTAAGCGTTGCACTCTGTTCGTTTATGATAAACTAAGTAAGGAAGCGCTCTTCAAAAGTGGTTAACTCAGATGTTTTAAATTGACATAATAATAATAATACATGAAGTTTGCACCTATAATTGATGTGGCACTCTGCTTGTGCTTATCAATGTATTCTTACATCTTGTTGGTGCAACTATTATAAATAAACTAGCTTTTAGTGTCAGTCAGTCAGTCAGTCACCTTTGAGTTTTATATATTTAGATAAATAAGTAAATACCAGAGTGACTGCAACCCGTTTATGGCCTATTACCAGGCAAGAGTCTCTCCACGGTACTGAGATGACCTAGACTGCTAGAGCATACTCCACCACGCTGCTCCAATGCGGATTGGGGGAGGGAGATTTACGAAGGTACCTAGTTGTTACCTATCTTTTCGAAGCAAGTACACCCTACCTTCTTCTCGTTCATATATTTAACTGAAGCCTTAGGGAGGACGAACACAGCGTAAGGCGTGGCGCGGATACGGCGCAGATAGGACGTGTTTCATACTATCTGACATGAGTCAATGACGTCAGTCACGTCTGACTCCGCTCTGGTGGACAGGCTGCCTCAGTGTGGGCCAACAAGGAGTGACATTAAGAAAGAGATGAAACACCATATTTTTTTAAGTGTACCTAACTTCTTCAGTGGTACGTCGGGAATAAAATTTAAAGTAAATGATATCTGACACACGTTGATATATTAGTAGAAGGTAAATACCAAATAATTATTTAGATTTAAAAATCATTAGATTCAATAAAACTCAAATGAATTTAAATTTAAGTGTCCAAACAGAAGTTTCACTTCGGATATATGCACACAACCCGTTTTATTTTCTTTTAATCGTAAACAGAGTAAAACCATTCTCTTCCGTCTTTTCATTTGAAGGATAACCTTGCTACCACAATTGACTAGCCGCATGCCGCATAGTGTTCTAAGCAACCCGACTTAGTATCGAACGAGCGTGAAGTAGCCAACGCGGCGTAGACGGATCTCAAGTGTTTCTTTCAGAATGAAGAACCCGCGCGTGCAAGAGTAGCCGACGGTAACACACTCGATTAAAGTTGCCTCTTTCAAGTTCCATGATTAAAAAATAATTTTAACGCCTCATGTCATAGACTAACACCCGTGGCCTCTCGAAATTTTGAACCTATTGTTGCGGCCCGGAAAAGGTTGTAACTTATTTATTTTAAGAACCCCCTATACTATCATTACTGGTTTACATAAATCGTTAGTACAGTGCAATGGTAATTATATTTACAAAGATAATACTACTATTGTTTACTTGTAACGATTCCAAGGCACATTGAATTTTATTTAATTCAGTTACTACTTTCATATTTCTGATAACTTACAAATCCATTTATAACTGTTACTTTGTTTCACTTTCCCAATTAACTTAACTATAACATATACAATATACATGTTTCGTTTTTGATAAAACTACCGCTATTTATACTATCGACAGGATTTAGAATTTTAGAGACTTTAGAGTATCGAAATGTGTTAACAAAAGGTGTTTACTAGTCGTGGCAATAATTATGCAAATATAAGCGACTTGTGTGGGCAGTTTATTATTGTAACTATGATAAGGGCGTCAATTATAATTATTGTGAAAACATAAGTTGGATAAATCAAGTTTGTTTTGTTAGTGTTACTATCATAAATAATTTACTAAGTTTGATTGTAATTTTAATCGCATCTTGAAGGTGAGAAGTTTAAGAATTCAACAATATAAAAAGAAATGGATATCGCTAGATATATCTTTTTTACTGATTAATTATTGTTATTATTGTTCTTGTTTCGAAAACTTGATGTAAAAGTTAATAATACAGTTACTTCGTAAATTGAAAACGAAACTCTTTTAAGAATTGAAAGTATCGACAGAAGTACAAATTAAACATCGTAGAGTATGGTTTCTTTTATTTGCTTGAGGAAGTCGAGTGACGGCGTGCGCTACCGATAGTACCGATACACTGGACGTTCTTTACTCTGTATTAGATTCCAACTGAATGAGGGCTGTCGACGACTTTACAAGATTTTTTTATTTAATTACAACAAATTGTAACAAATATTTTCTTTTTTACTAAACAATCAAGCGTACATTTTTCATAGTATTTTTTGACTTTATCCCTGTGGATAATTAAATTATAT
>DWKA01002884.1:0-10119 GCA_018249155.1 Panoquina ocola ocola
TCCGTCCAGTGGTTTGGGCTGTGCGTTGATAGATCAGTCAGTCAGTCAGTCACCTTTGAGTTTTATATATTTAGATAGTAGTAAAAAGAGATTTGACCTAATACAATTTAAAGTCATTATAATCTCTCGCTGAACTTTTCTGAACAATTCAACAACAGCCCATGGAGAAAATCACTCCCTATTTATAGACAAGTGTTTATTTAGTTGTACGCTATCCAGTTTTTTAACAAATTAAGGCCTCGTCCACACCTACGCCCACCCATTCACTTACGGTTAATAATCTAGATACGGCCTTTGGAAAAACACGGTATTACAAATAAGATAATATTTTTATTTTTTACAGCTGTCTCTCCAGTAATATTAATTTTAACTTTGTTGTCTGTAGTATAATAATACTATAATTAAATGTTAATAATAATATTTCTTCAACGCATTAAGATGGTTCAGTTTCAGTCTGATCTTTTAATATAGGTACAATTAGCTTACAATGTAAGGCAAAACAATTCTTAAGCTCAATAAAATTATTACTTGCTTTGGTGAAGGAAAACATCACGAGTAATCATTGAAAATTTCAACAGTGTTCTTACAGTTGTGTAAAGTCTGCAAATCAACTTCGCCAGCGCGGTGGTTTCACTCAGAAAATACAAATTCGGAAAAACAATTCGGTGAAAAACACAGCAAAAAAATGTGGTTCGTAATGTTTAAGTAATTCTTTAAATATGGTCCGTCAGTTAACATTAACACAAATACCAACCGCGACAGTTTCATAGAAAAGAACAAGTTAACTGTTACCGGCACACGTAAACTGCGGAAATATCACCACAGTTTTCGTATAAAACGTTTTAAAAACTACCGCTTTCACAGCAATAAAATTTTGCTCTTTCACAAAACAATAGCCGAGGATTTCCACTCGAAACATTTTATTTAACCGCGCCGGTGGTAAACATTCCTTCGCTTTCAAAAAGTTAAACGCGTTATGCGTTAAAATAATTTTGGCAGCCATTAAAAAAAGTATTATTTTAATTGGGGTTTATATCAAATCCTACGGATCCGCTAGGCCTCCTCAATAACGACGATTTAAGGATACATGAAAGCCTCCGAAAAGGCTTAAACGACAGCGATCTAAACATAACAAGTGACAATGATAGGAATATTTTCTGAAGGAAGCATTCTTCATATTGCCTCTAGTCAACTTCTGCTATCAAACGAGCAAAAAAATTGTCGAAACATAAATCAATAGTTGCTAGGTACTATTGGGACGAAAATATTATTCACTGGTCTCAGATTTTACCTACTGCCCACAAAATGAAAGATCAATTGAATACCAAATAATATATCAGAATAAACAAGTTGCCCTGCATTGGCGCCGAACATAATTCATTCAAGTTTTTCAGATCATAAATCTTAATACAGGTATACCTACTGTCGAAAATATTTACAAGAATAATAAATATGCAATGTGCATAGATTTATGCTGAAGTTACGTAATGAATTACCACTTATTTGATGAATGGTAATATATGTACTGGTGGTACTACCAATATGACAAATCAATTGTTCAATAACATCTACAATGAAGTCATAAAATGTCATCAGTGAATCCCAACAGATAGGAAGTAAACAATCTAATGTGAATTGTAATGTACCTATTGATTTCAATTGCTATATCCTAAAACTGTTGATAGATAGTACAAATCATGTATAGCAATAAAAATTAAAGGAAATTTTATATTGCAGGCTGCATACTGAATGTTATACTTGATGTGAAATTTGCTGCTTTAAGGTAAAAGATCTCTACCAAAACTTTAACCATGTTTTCTAATTGTAGTTACAGCTATTATTAGGTATAAAAATCCTGAAAAACAAATCTAACTTCACAGTGTCAATAACTTGATATTATTATTATGTGCTTATAAAAGGAAATGGTTCTAATTGGAATATGTCGCCAAAACGGGTGCTAAATCAAGGAATATGGTATTTTTTACTTATTATATTATAGGACTGAAAAGTAAAACTGTTCAATTGATATGAATTTGGTATAAAATACATATATGAATTTAAAATGCAAATGAGCCATTAACCAGCACATATGCAGACGACCTTGGCGCGGTCGCACAGTTTGGTCCATAATATTTAACACCAACTAACTTTTTACAACTGGCACAACTTGCTCCTAAAGTAGTATGTATACTTTTTAAATGCTTTCCTTTAACTTGCAATGTTATTAGTACCTTTGTTTGGGTCAGGCAAGGAAGGTATAATTAGATTGGAATGTGCACGGGGAGCGAAAAAACAGTCCGAATTAGATAGTCAACAGAGGGGCATTGAAGTGAGAAAAATATATGCTGACAAGTGTGTTAGAAAAGGATGGCACTGCCCCCCCATTGTGCTATCTCACAGCCTGAAATTGGAATCTGCCCACTATCGAATGGTTTTGAACCTTAATGCAACAACTAAGAAAGTATAAATTCCTTCTGTGAATAATCCATATAATTATATAAAGTCCTTGCGGTCAAGTCTTACAAGCTGAATGAAAATATATTCTATAGTCATTGACAAGTAACTTAGCAAGAGTCTGAGAGAAACATTTGATGCACAGAAGTCGTTTTACTCTGCTTTTTGTTCTGTGCATCTAACTGTCTCTTTCAGACTCTTGCCTAGTATTTGTCTTTAACTATAACTACCTTCATGTTATTCTATAATTTTATGCTACTGAATTAGCTTAATGAATTTATACTCATTGCTTTAGTTCATGAAAATGCAATTTTTTATAATCCTGACCTGATACTTGAGTTGACTTTAGATAAGCAAATTCCTTAATCAGAAGCAGTAAGTTACAATTATTTTGTTACTATAAAAGCATGTTTGAGGAGACTCTTCAATGGTGAATAGTGCAGTTACATTTTTTTAAATATTTTAAAGCACTAATTTATTAAGAATTCTGCTCACTTATCTGAGATTTGGTGCAAGGTTTAAATTGAAAGTGAGTGCCCTGAAATATATGAACTTTAAAAATATTATTATGTTAATGACAGAAAATGTAAGTTGAAATTATGTCAATGAGAACTAACCTTTATGAGCTCATAAATTACATATATTCAAATTCCAAGCATCATGTATGTACATGTACTTTAGTGGATAATAATATGCTTGTGCATATTTATTTCACACCTAGCAACTCGGATATGATAATATGTTTATATTTAAATAATAAATTTGCGCATGTATCTATATTGAACATGTTAAGGAAAAATGACATTTTGTAGCATTCTGATATTTTGTATGAAATTTTATATTTATTAAATATCACTACCATAATATACTATGTTGTTATAACGAAAAATTTAGCTTCATGTTTTTTTTAATATTTCTCCCTTTTATTTTTTAATATATTGATTTGATTGATTGATTTTTATAACCGCCTGCAAGATATAACAATTTTGCATAAGACGAATGTTATTAATTTGTGTTATTTAGAGATTTTCAGTTTTTTAAGCAGTTTTAATCATAATTTCAAATCATACATACTGTAAAACAGCTGTGTAATAAGTTCAATATTTAAAGAATTACAGAAAGTAAGTAGTTATGTGACATTCATACATGGAAAGTTCCATGATAACACATTGTTTTTGATGTGTTCTGTACAATTTGAAAAACGATTAGTGACTTTTGCATGCGCAATAACAAATTGTATTATTTAATGAGATATAATTAAACTGTCATTGTTGTGGATAGTAAAATTTAGGCATATGGAATTCACACAAATAAATACCTTCATTGTTAGCAGAATGCAAATACAAAAATTACTACTGAGTTATCAAATCCTTATAACAATAATAAAAACAATAAAATATATGAGATATGAATGAAGTAAATTTTAGTGCATGTTCATTCATGTTTTTAGTTAAAGCTAATTATTTTTTATGATAAATTGCTATACCAAGTGGACATAAATCCATATATAGACATTGTATGCTTTCTAATACATTCTATTCCCTTACTTAGCAAAACAACACTATCACCAAACACTGCCAGCCCAAAAAAAGCTGACATTATTATACGCCTAGGTCTGATGCTCTCATCTATATGCAAATTTAAATTACATCTCATTACGTAACTTTGTTTAAATTGTTGATTCTATAACATTAAATTCAGTTAGGAAGTCCCAATTAAGTAAGGCAACTGAGGTTGTAACAGGTATGTTTAAATTAAAAGGAGTTAATAAGCTATGCTTCAATGCATTCACTTACTTGGTCATAATGGTTATTCCTTCTAATATATAAAATATTATACTTAGCTGTCATCACAGATTAAATATGATGTTCATATTAGAATATAGTATTATTGCAAACAAAATTGAAAAACTATACTTGTTATGGTTTATACAAGACATGTGATCATGAAGATAATGAAAATAAATAAATAATGTTCAGTAATTAAGAGGTACAAAACTCACTATAAAAATTCTTGTTAGAATTATTATGTTTCAGTGTAGAGATAATGTAGGAATTGCTATGTGTTAAGATCTATCAGGAATCAATACTACCAAGAAACTCATTAAATCACATTTCAAGCAACATAAGATAACTGCATCTTTTATCTTCCTTGCATAACTAACAGATTATTAAATTCCATATTGACCACAAGTTGCATGTATCATGTATGTTATCAAATCACTAATAAACAAAGTGACTGATAAGCAATATATATTAGGTATTTGGTATCAGACAAAATTAGACTCCACTTTCTACTTGCAACACAAATAGAACAAAATTTGATTTTGATCCAACTATGGCACATTGGCCTGATATAAATAACTTTGATAAAAAGTATTTCACAAAAACACTTTTTAACTTTTTTCCTTTCTACAGAAACACATCTTTGTCTTTGCATCAAAGAATATTGTTGGTACTGAAGATACAACTTTTTGAAACATGACATTTTCACAAAATCATATAAATAACATTCAATTGATTGAAATCTTGCATTAACAAGATGCTAATAGCTAGACAGAATGACTCACAGTGCTATTGTCATGTGAAAATTTAATGACTGCAATGATATGAATGATATTATAGGTTAAGTTTTTAGTTAGCCTCAGACTGTAATCATATATATAGATTCGTAAACAAGTATAGACCATGGAGAATTATTGTTAACATCGTTTCCGTGCTTCGTCTAAAAATATCCTCGGTTCAATTAGGCTAATATATTGAAACAATAATGATATCTGGGTGTGGTGAACTGCGGTGTTATGCGAGTCGCAGGCACCGGGACAGAAACAACTCGCCGCTCTATCCTATCCCGAGCCGATCACCCACCTAACGACTGGTAGCCTCTACTATCCACTACATACGCGGTCCCAACTCGGTTATCGTCAATGTAGGTACATGAATCATTCAACATAACTATATCTACTACTAACCAACCTAGACAAACGTACACATCAATAACCAAATCGATCGCCGTATAATATCTTACATTTATAACAAATATACATGAAGCTTTACCTTATCGCATAACGTTTTCACTTGATTTTCTGTCAATTGCTTGCATTCGTTTAGCTGTTCTATCCATTGATCCAGTTCCTTTAACGACGCCTTGTCCTCCATACTTTGAGTCTGTGAAATTAACGTACGAGACGCTAACTTAATTTAAAGATGTTTTTAACTTTGAAATGTACACAAAACCATGCGAATTTCCTATTTTACACTATGTCTTGAAATACTGACTACGGCAGACACTTACAAAATGGCGTAGGTACTACTTGCGTGACGTCAATTTGGTTCAAAAGAACGATGAAAACCCCCAAGCGGAAATCAAAGGTACTACAGCATGATGCCAAGTTCTGATGCGTTCATAAATATAGCTTTTTAACTGAAACTTTAATTACAAAAATACATTCTTGTTTATTTATTATATATACATACAATGGTACTAATGCTTTATATAAACATGACCAAATGCATGAAAATGGATAGGACATAAATATTTCTATGCTAACAAATTAACCACAATTCCAAATGTAGTGCGTTCATTTTAATGAACTAAATAAATGATAGTGTGAAGTAAAATATTTTGAAATATAAATAGTAAACTACTATCTAATTTATTTATTGACTTAAATTACCAAAAAATTAAGCCTTTTTAAACTTACTTTAAATGTAGCGGAGGGAATAACTTTAGCCTTCGCCATAGATAAAGTTTGCGGTATTTCTACAGGGAAATCCATTTAAATATTTAAAACAATATATACATTAAACAATATTTCGTTCTTTCTGTTTACATAGGAAAAATCTTGAATAAGAAAATAAATATTTTACTATGTGAGTATACGTCAACTTCAACTACCAATTTTCTTTTAAAAAAAAGAAATTCTAATGGAAGTTAGTATGTCACTTACCTTTTAGTCACTGCTTATTTTTACAATATTTTATGCGAAGTCAGTAATAAATGATAATATTTTGTATACAATATGTTACAATTCTTTACATTAAAAATAATAAATATGTCTTATTCCAAAAATATATATTTAATCTTTCTTTTATGTTTGTTATCTGTGCAATGTCATTCGATTTCATTCAGTTTTTAGGTTTTGAGACTGTGGTCAATACTTTCATTCTATTCATTCACTTCAAATCAAATTGCTCATTCGTTATTCGCTCGTCTCATTCTTTTCTTTCTTTTATTGCCAGGGAAGTGCCGTGGTCGGTTGCTGTTGTAGTTGTGTTAAGGAAAAATGTCGGAGACTCTGAAACTTCGGGGTACCCTTTGTGGTCACAATGGGTGGGTTACTCAAATCGCAACAAACCCTAAATACCCGGATATGATTCTTTCATCTTCGCGAGGTAAGGTTAACATACATACTTGGCGTGGTCCGTGACAATACTTTAGTCTTGGTAATTTTTAATCTCTCATAATCTGCTATTATTTGTCATATTATGGACAAATTACCCTTAATATTCACTAAATGCATGAAGAATTAAATGATTCAGACAATATTTTGTAAATTAAATGATGAAATAAACTTTTGCCACGCGATTCCTGAGCGGCAAGCGGATATGGGGCTGATGTACTATTTTGTCATTTAGCAAATGATAATAACATCTTTCTTGATTGTAAGAAGTATTTATTATTTCCAGACAAGACATTGATCGTGTGGAAATTGACTCGTGACGAAAGTAACTACGGTGTGCCGCAGAAGCGTCTGTACGGCCACTCTCACTTCATTTCTGATGTTGTGCTGTCCAGTGATGGCAATTACGCACTCTCTGGCTCGTGGGACAAGACCCTGCGTCTATGGGATCTCGCAGCCGGCAAAACCACTAGGCGTTTCGAAGACCATACTAAGGTGTGATAGAACATACTAATTTCATTTGGCTTGTTATAAGTTAAGCGGCAGTGTTGGCCGCTCTGTGGCAGAAGATTAGTGTTAAGCGCCTATGCGAGGCAGAAAACTAGTGTAAGCGCCTTTGCGAGGCAGAAGATACCAGATATGGTACCTGCAATGGTTCAAAGTTTGAGTAAGTAGTAGTGTATAAGACCCGTTCACTGTAGGTGCATGTTAAATGTAGATAACAAATAGTAGACACATTACATACCATGTAGTTGAGTAACTGAAAATTTTTGTATGAATATTCAAATATAATTTGACATACTAATAAATTGTTGTATTACAGGATGTGCTCTCAGTGGCATTCTCAGTGGACAACCGTCAGATCGTTTCTGGATCTCGTGACAAGACCATTAAGCTGTGGAATACTCTCGCCGAGTGCAAATACACCATTCAAGATGATGGCCACACTGACTGGGTGTCGTGTGTCAGATTCTCTCCCAATCATGCCAACCCCATCATTGTGTCTGCTGGATGGGATCGCACTGTTAAGGTGGGTTTAGAATTTGAAAAAGATATAAGAGATAATTATAGTCACCGGCAGTAATTGGCACGTAACTTAACAAGGAAAGAGACAGATACACAGCAAAAAGCAGAGCATAACGACTTCTGCATATCTAATGTCTCTTTCAGGCTCTTGCCAACTTACTTGTCAATAACTATGCATCTTGGTGTAGTACTGATTTTATTTGACTTTTTCATGTTTGTTTACTAAAATATGAGTTTTATTTACTTACATGGATGATTCTTTATTGCAGGTTTGGCACTTAACCAATTGCAAGCTCAAGATCAACCACCTTGGTCACTCTGGATACTTGAACACAGTAACAGTGTCTCCTGATGGCTCCTTGTGTGCATCTGGAGGCAAGGACATGAAGGCAATGCTATGGGACTTGAATGATGGCAAACACCTTCACACCTTGGACCACAATGACATCATCACTGCCTTATGTTTCTCACCCAACAGATACTGGCTCTGTGCTGCATTTGGACCATCTATTAAGATTTGGGTAAGTTGAGAGACCTATGTTTTTATCTATTGTCCAACATCAAATCTCTTATGTCACTTTCTTAAAAAAGTTGTGTGCGATTTTCTTAATATTTTTGTATTTAGAAAATGCTAAAAAAACTCGAAACTATGTTTATATGCTTACTAAATGAACTTATTTTATTTGTAAACAGGATCTGGAAAGCAAGGAAATGGTTGAAGAACTGAAACCTGACGTCATCAGCCAGAATCAAAGCATCAAGACAGAACCCCCACAGTGCCTATCCCTGGCTTGGTCTACTGATGGCCAAACCCTCTTTGCTGGTTACTCGGACAATATTATCAGAGTCTGGCAGGTTTCAGTCTCTGCGCGATAACTTCTGTGTTAAGGAAATATTTCATTTATTTTTGTGCTATTACAAAAGTATGATACAAGTATAAAAATAAATGGAATTACATTACAGATATATTAGCATTTTTATTGTGATCTCCTTGTAAGGTATTGATAAGATAGGCTATTTCCAGTGTTCCTACTGAATAGGAATCTTTTGTATATAATTCTTTTGTTATGTAAATAAATATATGTGATGTCAATGGGATATTTTTGTTACACAATAACAGAATCAAGTTTGCCCCTTAACTGTGACTACTACAATGAGACTTACAAATTTGAATGCCTCTGGTAGAGGTGAACACTTATTTTTGAAGTTATCCCATCCTAGGGTTCATTTCACTATTGGACAATATTTAATTCCAAAAATTATTTAGTCCATAACTCTTTTTTGTCACAAATAATGGTAAAGTTTCCTGAACATATGAAGTTTAATATAAAATTAGTAAAATACATAATTTCAATTACACTTTATTCACAATCTCATATAGAACAATAATTAGAAATACAACTACATTATTCTTGATTGTAATAAAAACATACATAGTTAATTATTTATGAAGTAACTGACTTCAATCAACCTGTACATATTGTGACTTCTAAGACTAGATTTTGGCTGCTTAACTCATTGGCCCAAAAACAATACAATGACAAACATGTATGTGCGTTTTTAACGCTATTACAATATATGCTGGATGCTTATATGCGTTTACGCGTTAGTGGCACACCATACATACATTTTTAGGGGCACTGGAAGTAGCAGGGTGACAGTGAAAGCATTAATAAAGAAACATTCATGTACAACACAGGAAAACAAAAATAATTTAAGACCAAAATATAAATACAAATTGAAATGTTTGTTGTCTGGCCAACAGTAACTATACGCTCTCTACTGTCGCCCTAGGCCATCCACCTTGCCTTGCTGAATCGCCGAGTCCGCCAAGCCCTTTTGCAATATCAGCATTGGGTTGCCATCTTCACCGAAACAGACTTTGTAAATTTTAGTAGGAGAGAGTTGCTGTTGTTAGACCTGGGAATGTTTAAAGCTCTTTAAAAATAAGGATCCAATGGTAATCACTACTTCATATTATGACTATGCAGTCAACAAAATTACCTACTGGATTTGCATGATTATTAATTATTGTTATTAAAATGGTAATGAGCACAATATGTAATTAATTTAATGATGAACAATCTTACATAGGATAAAGAACATAATGATGTAAAGTCATAAACATAAATTAATTCCTTGTATATAAATAACTAGCTTGTGCTCGCGGCTTCGCTCGCGTTAAGAGTATTAACTTTCATCCCCTATTTTATCCCCTTGGGGGTGGAATTGATCAA
>DWKA01002885.1:0-10118 GCA_018249155.1 Panoquina ocola ocola
ATAAAATCGAATCATTCAATTATTTTATTCAATAGTAACTGAGTCTACAAATTGGACATCACTAAATTGTCTATGATCACAGTAATGTTATCATGTTTCTAATATATTCATCTGCAATCAATTATACAACATCATAATCAAATTATTTTGAGCTAAACTTATATTACAAATTACAACACAAGTACAACAACAGTTTATTGTTGATATATTTCATAGAAAACAGAGAACCTTCTCTGTTTTCTATGATATATTTACTTCCAGTATGCTATCTGTGTTTTTTCCACAATTGACGTAGAAGCCATACTTTATCTGTGCTCCATTGCTTTCCCTCTCGCCCCTCTTTCCGTCTATACTTTTTATACTCTTTGGCTTTGGCTGCAGCTTCCGGTCTTCAATTTTTCGGTTGACGCATGGAATTGGAAGACGTTTGTTTTGTAGGCGCTGCGTGCTTTGCATGTTTTGTTTTGTTTGGTCTTTTGGTTTTGAAGAAAATATAAGATAGGTAAGAATTCAAATTAATTATTATGTATGCAATCTAAATTAGCAATTTTTTTTCCGTCTGCGACAACTAATGTTTGTTATGAAAGGAGTGTTTTCGGTGTTTTTTTTTACAGTAATTTACTTTCATATTTGCATTTTTAAAATTATCATTATTATTATTATACACTGTTTGTTGTATGTTTAGTTTGTAGTTAACATTAGTTCCACGTTTACATATTTAATATTTTATCTCTTGTTATTATTGTTATAGTATAGCACCGCCATTTGTAATTTTATTATGTTTCTATTTATGGTATTTAATATTACTAATTCCCTCGTAGCATATTTTATATTTATATAAATTACGGTATTGATAGTACCACAATTATGATTTTAGTTATAATTCTTTTCAAATTACAGTAGTTATTATCAAAACCCACAAACTCGTTTTCTTTGAACTTTTGTTACACAAAAGTAGGTAGGTATACATAACTTAAAATTTCAACACAACGGGTCACGCATGCCATCGTTGGCTTCTTTTGTAAATCAAGGTCAAATCTACAGGCTACAGAAGATTAAAAACTTTTTAACTTTGATAAATTTCTTTGAAATTTGTTATAAGATCACATTTAAATACCTAAATTTCTAGTGACAACAAAATAATACAAAGGAAAAAGGTGCTGTACAGGTAACTTGTTTACTCAACATAAAAATATATATGTATTTATTATATACTAGCGACCCGCCCCGGCTTCGCACGGGTGCAATGCTGATACTGATACACTACAGAAAAACTGTGAATGTATTATACATAATATAATACAATTATTTATTAATATTATAAACCTTCCTCTTCAATCACTCTATTTATTTAAAAAAAACCGTATCAAAATCCATTTTGTAGTTTAAAGATTTAAGCTTACAAAAGGATATAGGGACAGAAAAAGCGACGTATATAGTGATATAAATAACACAAATCTATGAAACCTATTTATAGTTGGGGAGCCCAAGATGCATAATGGGGATTTACTCGAGCATCATAGCAACCTACTGAGTTGTTTATCATTTCATTGGTGGGGGTAGCACGTGTAGATTTTAAAAAATGTAAAAAATAACTCACAAAAAATTAAAGTCATGAATATAACTATCTTAACATACCCTATAAATATCTGACGGTTTCGATTTTTTCTTTTTTTTTACATGCTTTTTAAACTCCTACAACCACACTCCCTGTTGAAATCGACAGGAAAATACATTTTCGTTATCAAATACATGTGGGTTATGTACACTATTGTAATCTGACTCGCTCGAGTAACTGCAAAAATCCCCTCTTGGGCTCCCCTACCATTAGTACTTTTTTAAAATTAATGAATGGGAAAAGATGACCTTGAACAAAATAGAAGTATTCTGACAAGATTACCAAAATTGTTTTAAAACAACATAACTGAAACTTGATTGAAATTTAAACAAAAATTTTAAAGTTTTGATCAAGATACGTAATATCATTTTGCACCATCAAATTATGATACTTGTTCATACTTCATACTACTTACTTGTTCATATGACAAAGCACCTTTCCGAAATGATGGTAGATTCAAAAAAACAACTTGCACAAGAGTATTCATAATACCTACGTGAATAAAATGATTTTGAATTTTGGATTTGATTTTGAATACTTGAAAGTTGGAAAATTGACAGCGTTGCGAAGTACCAATTGAATATACATGTACTTTAATTTTTTAAATAATCAAATTTTGTTACTATGTTCATTTATAAGTGATCGCTAATACTTTAATTTGAGTAACAACGAATGTGTAACCATATGCCACTTTGATAAAATGCTTGAAATTTAAAAGTACAAAATATGTATCTGAGTTTAATAAATAAAAAATAATGTCTAAGACATCTAAATAACAAGGGAGTGTTTTTTTGGGAGAATGGGAGAGTGGATTAATGTATAAAAAACAACAAATTACCTCTGAATTACATCCCAAAAATTTCATTACAATATACCTAAGGTGGAAGTTCAAAGTTATTTCAATTTAAAGCTGGTTGGTTATGTCTTGCTTTGATCCAAATTGTAAAGCTATTTAATTTATTTAGATGAAAGACAAATATTTTTGCATTCAAACAAATCAATCCATGGCAATAATTACTTATTTTATGTCTGTATGGTTTGTTTTGTTATGCAAAATAAATACAACTTATAATGTGCATATTATAAACATATCTTTTTCTATTCTCATAACTTGTAAAACTTGAGCAAAGTCAAACATGTTTCATTTCAACTTTGTTAAACCTGCCATCAAGAGTTTGGCCCTTTCAAAATTGTTTATGAAAAACGAGCAAAATTTTGATGGTGTTATTACATCGAGAATCGATGAGTCCCTTTTTGATGTCAGCTTCAATGGCTGTCATCGATATTGCAATAAGATCAATTCATTTGCAGTTCTAACTATTTAATGCAAGGTCTTGCTTACAAAACCTGTGTGGTATTTATTGAGTAATCAGTTAGTTGGTCAATACACACATTCTTAAGTTAATTTTTGAATCTGTTGTCAGAAGTAATGAAGAAAAACAATTATGTGAGTTACTGTATTTTAGAAGATGATTTATATAGAAGATTATTTTAGAAGATGATTTTTGATCCATATATTATGGTTAATATGCAAGTTCGGTCTAATTCTACTCATTCTCCTTTCAATGCTCCTTAAATACTTACAAGTACTTATTTGAAAGTAAGTTTCTGAAATAGAAATAGATCCTGCATAATTTGCCAACAGCAAAATTTCTCACTCAATATTGGATTAGAAACCACTACTACCAACTTATTTAATGTCAATAATGAAGAACAGAGTTAAATGTAAAGTTAATCAATGGGGTGTGGAGAACTTTGACACTAAAAACCAGTTTTATTTGATCTAGATATCTATCATAATAATATCTAAAATACATCATTATCTTTATCTTTTCAAATGATTTACCTATTTAAATACATAATTATGCAGGTATTTGAAATAAAATAAATGAAAATATACATCACATTTACTTCACATAGTTTTTATTTTAATTTATTATACAATATGTATGTTGGTACATTTGTCGGTAAGTACCTATTATTATCTACATACATACTTCCTTTCAGATATACCTAAATGTATACACTTAAACTATTTAAACATTTAAGTACCTATTTTACAAGCTCTAACCTACATCTTCATTCCATAACAACAGTGCTGTGTAATGTTTTTTAGCTTCATGCAGTTGTATTGCTATGTAGGCAAAATGGATTCTTAGAAAGCATAACAATGTGTATAGTGTGGTTAGAAATATCATGTTGCATTTGGTTTCAAAGCTTCACTGTTGTTAAAAATAAGGTTCAAGGTTGTTGACCCACTTGATATATTTTATGGACAACTAAAATTCATACGTTACTATATTGCATGGTAGGCCAATAAATTTTTATTTCATAAAATATTCATGTTTTTGGATAGTACTGAAAACATTAGAGTATGCGATAATGGAGCTGATGTTTTTTAACAAATGTTATAGCTCAGACAAGATGTTTTTATATTTAGGAAGGGCAATATTTTATAACCTTTGAATAAAAAGGTGTGTTTTAAGTTTGACATGTCCATCTGCATTAGAGTTGTGCGAATACTCGCTGTTATTCGGTATTCGGCATTACTCGACTTTTTTTATATTCGTCGAATACCGAATAATAGCCAGCATTATTGGACATTCGGCAAGTATTCGTCTAAAATAAACAACAGATTTTTTCCTGTGCTTGGGATGATTATTTTTCTTTCTAAGTACCTAACACTTTAATTAGTTATTTAAGTCTTAATTTCAATAGCAATTTTTAAATAAGTAGGTAGGTATATCTTTCTAAGTTTTGGTAACGACAAATAAGAAACGTCGACCTACCTACCTATATCAAACAAAAATCAAATTACTAGTGCGTGCTGCCTAGCCTAAACACACGCGTATTGATTGAGCGAGAAATATCCCTTGCAATAAAAAAGCTGAATTGTACAAAACGGGGTATTCTCCGTAAAATATGCACAAGAAAAGGGTTTTAAAAATGAAAAATTACTACCTACATATTATTTATACTTATAATAAATCTGTAGAGAGGTGAATTCTGTACATTAAATATTTTGTATTGTCTGTATGTCTGTCTGTATATTCAAGCATCACGCAAAAACTACTGGTTGGATTTCGATGAAACTTGGTATAATTATTATTTAGCATCATGGGCACAACACTGGGTACTTTTTATCCCGGAAATCCCGCGGGATCGGAATTTACTCGGGAAAAAGGTTAATATTTATCCGTTTCTCCGCTCCGCTGCCTCGCTCCGCTCCGGTGGACAGGCAGCCTAAGTAGGCCTCCACTAATGTTTATTTTATAGAAGCTTTTAATTTACATAATGAGTTACAATAAACTCGCTAATGTTTAAGTAGTTTGCACACTTCACTGTGTTTAAAGTTAGCGGTAGTGTGTACACTCGAAAGCAATTTGCACGGCGGACAGTTAAATCACCCCGAGACGCGCCCAGTACATAACGTACGTAACTATTGACTCGCGATTTCTTACTTCACTACACACCACATGAAAACATATCTCTTGTTGGTCAAAATTTGTATAAACAAACATTCCAAATAAAATAAAATAAACTTGAAAAAAGTTTACGGACGCTCACTAACAAATAGTCGGTTCACCTGATAGTAGATAAATGGTCATCACCAGCTGTAGACATCAGCAATAAAGGCATCCTCGATGTATAAGTACTTAATACAAAAAAGAATAAAGAAAAAATCATACAGGAAAGCGAAAACCCGTAGGTACTAGTTTCTTCGTTTAGTTAATTAGTTTTATCTTTTTAGAAATCTCAGATGAAACATGAAAATGTATTCAAATTATTTCAGCAAACAATAACAATGGTTATACCGCGAATTTATACCGAACGTATCCCACTATAAAAATCGGATCAAAAACGTAGCATTTCCAGCGACAGATGGTATCCGACGCTCGAATTTTAATTTGAAAATGTGAAACTAAGTACTACCGAAAGCGGAATGCTATCGTCACTACGTAACTATACCAGATGGCTTTTTAAAGTCCATTCGACAACGTAATCAAAACTGGAGGCGAGGAGACAAAAGACCGTTTCTTTGCTGACGTAATGAAAGCCTCGTGGGCCCACAAGGCCTTGCCGAACTCTTTGAATTATGAATAAAGTTTCCAGTAAAATGGTACCTACCGTTTTGTAAGACGTCGTAATCTAACTACCTAAGTACATTATTACTACAGATCAAAAAGGTATAACTGACCGATTCTTTGGACTTGAAAGATATTTGAGAATAATTAATAATTTGAAAAATGTAAACTATGCTTTTATGCTGCTAAATATTAAAGACTGTGCTTTGTCTTACGAAGTTCCCTTGGATGTATGTACATTGTCATCAGATCAGAACCAAAGCAACATATTAAATTTCAAGTTCTAAACATAATAGTATGTAGTTCTAATTCAATTCACAAGATAGAACTAAACAAATCTACTGTAAAGGAACAAACATTCTAAGTATAGTAAGTCACTTAAAAAAAAAAAACTATAATGACTTGGACACAGCGCAATGGTCGCTACAATTTATCTCAGCCAGCTCAATTAGGATGTTGTTAGTCCCAACTTATAACTGCTAAATAAAACAGTAGAGGGAATAATCTTATTACCTAAACTAGCGATCAAGCAAAAGTTGTATTGCGTCCGTTGGCTGACTGTTCCATAGCTCTGCGACACGTTGCCAAGTTGTCTTCACGGTAGAACAATTCTTTACTTCAGTTTAACTAACTACCGTAGTCTGTATTTTATTATCAATCCAATATTATAATGAAGAAGAGTTTGCGAGATTTTTCTTATGGCAGTTCTTTGTATCATTTTACGTGCTTGAATATAAACGCTCATTATTTAGTTTATTTAACAAATAGTAATGTGGTAATTGCTCCAGGCCTCCTCAGTTACGAGAAGAGACCTGCGGGTCTAAAACGGAACACATTAAGCAATTCCTCTTTAAGCAATTCATATTCTGAATTTTTATTCTGCGATGTGACATCAACGCAATTCCTATATTGTAAACCATTTTACGAATTTACATACAAAACTGTCAAAGAGCAGTATTACTAATATGAATGGCAGGTGAATCATTCGCATTTCGCGTTAGATTCATAATAGGATCATATTATGATTCGTGTAAGGCTTCCATTTTAGACCCGCTGATCTGACAATATTACATGTAACAACAGATAATCAGGCTAAACTTTTACTTACATTGACTTGATAAAAGAACAAGGGACAATAGAGAAGCTTGTAAAATTACCTTATAACATAGAACAAATTTATGGTACTATTGTAGTCCTTAGAAAGCTGCTATAAGTGGGTTAGCCCGGGGTCTATAGGTTCAACGTAGAAGTCGGAACAGTACCTGCTATAAACAGACTTGAATTGCAAATTCCATTCGATGCAAATTCTCCGCTTGTTAGTCTAAAGTCGTGGTGCAAGATAGCGAATTGGCTGTTCGGTGTTTGGGCATAAGTATTCATGTATTTTGTATGTACGATGATTGTTTGTCTAATATAGTTTAAAGCATACCTACTTGCCTTTGCTTCACTTCGGTTAAAACTATCCTATATCCTTCCTAGGGTCTCAAACTATCTCCATGATAAATAATCCATGCTAATTCAAACAAACGAAAATCAAATCTTTACTTTTTACATTATTAGTATAGAAAAAGGAAAAAATATACTATAGGTCATTCGCACTAGGCTCATTTAATTTTCCTATTATGAACCAACTCTTTTGTCTCAAAGTTATATCGCATATTTCTAGCTTTCCGATTGAGTAGTTCAGTGTAAGACAGCCCATTTATCGAGGAAGACTAGGCTGTATAACATCACGCTAAGATGAATAGGAGATTTTTTCCCGACGCAAAGCGGGCGGAAATAAACTTCACAACAGGCCAGAAAATCTGCATAACACCTTTTACAAATTTTCGTCCAAATACTAATAAAAACATTGGTATGTTAATAGTACTGGGGTGTGCTAGGTTAGAGACTTGTGTATCTAAGTTCTAGTCGAGTATTATCGATGAGAGTGTCGATTATATCCCGACGTTCGATCACATCGATGTGATTAATGATGAAGTTGTAAACGATCCACCATTAATATTTACATTAAAGAAATGTCATACAAAATGAAGTATGTGTAAATTACATGCATTAATTTGCAGCCCTTACATACCGATGACTTTTATATTTGCTGGAGATATTAAAACAGCAAGTAAAGTCTATTTTTCAAATTATTCCAAGATTTTTAAGATTCCATCTAACTTTCGAATTCAGGCCAAATTCTCACGCTCGTGGTGTCTCACCCAGAGATCTGTGTATTTTTTTACTTTTTTCAGTTGAAATGTCATAGAATCAGTCAGACGTTTGCGTTAAAAACCAACGTTATTTTTGTAAAAAATGTTCCTATAAAAAGTTACTTGTAAACCAATCCGATGGTTACAAAAAGACGTTATCGTCGGAAGAAAGTTCACAAATGACAGAACGGTCTTAAGTCGGGTCTTATTAGCTGTTGCTAAAAAAATAATTTGCATAAATTCATTGCGTTATTACCGCAAGTTGTAATGTGACAATTCATATTTTTATTTTCCTGTCTTGAAATTGTAAGTAGAATTTTAATTTTCGTTTGAAAATGGAAGACTAAATTGGAATTGATAAATATTTAAACACCTTAATCATGTGTACAAAATACCTATTTAGATACCAATAAAAACTAACTACATACTAAGCACTAAGATACTCATGAAACTACATATTATAACCTATTTCAATTGTACCGTCATGGTGCTATGGCTCAAAATGAACTCATAGCGATGGTATCTCGTAATAAGATTATTATATTTACGCTGATAAAATCCACAGATGAAGACACTTCCTTGGTAAGTAATATTATGGACAAGGTGAATTCAAAAACTTCAAAGAGCAATTATTAGGCAAATAGCCGTAAGGCAAAGGGGACTTTTAGCATTTCCAAAAGATTGAGAAAATCTTTCATCTTAGACACTAACGGTAGATGCTCTTACTTTTAGGCAACGTCCAGCATTAATTTTCCAATTGACTTCCCATTTCCCTTAATGTACAATTTGGTTACAACTTTATACTAATTTTGTCTATTTCTCCTAACGACAAAATTCCATAAACTCAAGTCTGGCTCTTGACGAGGGAACTCCTGATTGGGAAATGGTACAATATTTTTTTAATACACAAACTCACTAAGCCCTGTCGGAAGACCATCGGGTGGCTTGATGACTTCCGACCACTAACCCTTCCATCAATTTGGAATAGAGCAGCGTGGAGTACACTCTAGACCTCCTCAGTTACGAGGGACCTATTACCTCCAATGACCCATGAATGAATTGTAACCAAACAGACATCTTATTATGATCTTAAAGATATATGGTAAGGAAGGGTAACTGTCATGATACAACCCATATGTCACTGCTAGGTTCGGGTATTCCCTCGCAATGTGAGAGGTACAGGCCATGATCCACCGCACTGGCCAAGTTCGGATTAGCAGACTTCACACACCTCTGAGCACATTATCGGGAACTCTTAGGTGAGCAGGACCTCGCATCGACCACTATCATAACCAACGTCCAACAACCATCGACCAACGTTTGAAATCACTATCACTCCTTATATCTGTGAATAATGTTATCTGTACCATTATAATTATTATTATTATCCATGACACGACATCCATGGCGTCACGGTACCATGGGCGCACAAAATAAACAGCTCAGAGCGCGGCATCTGATGGGTGCAACCGAGACACTTGCGCTCGCTGCCATAGTTCGCCGACCTGGTTTACATTAAGCGCCACTGAGATTATGCCACTTATGGACTAATACTATGAATATGGACCAATAATGGTAGTAAGAAATGATACTTTTTCTGGAATAGTCATCCAGAGTTATGAGCTCTGATCGAAATTCGTACTATCAGCTTTTCTGAGGCATAGGTATGTCGCTTATAGAAAAATAAAGTTTTTTTATACGCTTAAGCGCAGATTATAAAGCATGGACCACCTGATGAGAAGTGATCACAGTCGCCTTTAGACATTAGCAACACTTGGAATGCGTTGAAAATGCTACTTTTTTTGGGAATTGAATTTGTGAACTGCAATTGGAATAAAAAGTAGAGGAATAAAGAACAGATAAAATTAATAGAGTATTTCTTTCTTTATTATATGGCCTAATTTTTTCATACAATCTGTGTTTGATCTCTTTGGTCATAACAATCCTTCTGACAGATCGTACTCTCATCATCCTACGCTATCATCTATTAAAATTAATTCTAATCGTAATAAAAATTTGCGGTAAATGATTCGATCTTTACTCGACAGAGACCGAAGTTCAATTTTATTAAGTCGATCACTATTTACAAATCCCACACTATTATTAAGCGTTGTAAATTAGTGTTCTTGAAAACAAATACTTGTTATTACACGCTTTTTATTAGCTTCACCTGTATGTTTGTATGTTTGTAACCGACTTCTTTGGGCGCGATTTTGA
>DWKA01002886.1:0-10115 GCA_018249155.1 Panoquina ocola ocola
AGGTTGAATATATTCCCAAATTAAAAAATTAGTACCTACCAGTCTATTGTGCCTTTAGTTGCAAGAATAAGATACTTCAAACGTACTAATATTATAAATGCGAAATTTTGTATGTTTGTAGGTTTGTTTATTTGTTACCTCTTTACGCAAAAACTGCCAAACCAATTTTCATGAAATTTGGCACACACATAAAGGGTAACTTGGATTAACACATAGGATAGTTTTTATCCCGGAAATCCCACGGCGAAATTCTACGCGGGCAAAGCCGCGGGCAGAAACTAGTATAACTATAAAATCAACTATTTCACTAATACAATGTGTTTCACTTCAGACAAAGAGCACTTCAAATCATCAACCAGCAGTCGATGAGGCTATTTGGCCGGCAGAGTCAAGACGAGGACGGGAGCGGCTCCGATGACGGAGATCAGACCCTTGACCTCAGCGTGTCTCGAGACAATGATGGACAGGTGAGAACTAGCTGTGAAGATACTGCTGAATAAATAACGTAGATACTAAGATGACCCGGCTATTAATACTCTTTCAGAGTTTTGCCACGTTTCGTATGGATTATAACGAAGGTTCCCGGTCTATTTGCTTTAAGCGACATTTTTTTTACTTTTTTTTAAACCCGGCTTAAACGATTGGAACCGTGGATAAGATTGAGTTAAAAGATTTCCAGCACTAAAAAAGCAGGATGATTTTCAGTGTCAAGATTCTTTGCAATTTCGTGTTTTTAAATGCACACTTACAAGATAATGGTATTTACAAGATAATATTATAGACAGTGAATTGTATAAGTTTTGTTTATACAGGAACAGTCAACGACCTCAAGCGCTGGCAACAGTGTGTCAGAATTTGAACAACAGAGCATACTTATGAAGAAAAATTTAGAAGATTTAGCGAATTTACAAATGCAGGTAAATAATGTTAAATATAATTCCTAACATGACTAATAGTTAAAAAAATTATGTACCTACTTATAAAAAGAAGAGCAAGACGATTTCTGTGCATCTAATGTCTCTTTCAGACTCTTGCCAAGTTACTTGTAGATTACTATACAAACTTCTGTTTACAAGCATATTTATGTCAACCGAGTACGAAGGCTGTAGTTTTGGATCAAACAGAGTCTAGTATAAAATAAAGAAATGTTTAATAATGGATATAACTTTCAATATAATTATTATATTTAGTAAAAAGATAACCATATAATACAGATTTTCATTGTCACTTCACAGGGTTTCTTCCAAAAGCAATCAATGATGGACACCGAAGACTCTCAAGAAAGAAAATTGCATGCTAGTGGTAAGTAATAACTAAGGTAGTTATTTTTCATATTTGATCCCTAATTATGATGTCTAATAAAATTTCACGCTACACACGTTAAATTAAAGAGAGTATAAAAAACAAATAAGACGTATAACTTCTTTTTTTAATATTCAAAATGTTATTTAAAATAATTAATCAAATTTTAATTTAGTATTTCATTTTAAACCCATGCGGATAAAGTTAATACTGCAATAGTATCAGCAGTTAAATTTAACCTACGAGTATAACAGTAACAGCGACACATAACTCAGAACTAGAAACTAGATGCATTAGTGTTACAATCACAAAGTGTTACTAACAAAGGGAAATTTCCAAATGACTGCAAATGCGCTAATCTGGTACATTTCAGTGGCCAGCGACACGTTTGCGATGCACGCTAACTATTGCCGGCTAATTAGGTGTGGTTAGTGATCGTTTGAGGTGTTTAGTCGACATGGTTGCATAGTGACCTAGAATTATCGTCCCATAATCTATACTACCTAATATTGTAATTGTAATGTTGCAGAGTTTCTATGCAGGGGGTAAACTTCAAACTACTGATTTGATTTTCAAAATTCTTTCAGTAGATAGGTAATTAGGTTATACTCAATAAAATGGCTGTATATTTTGTAATCTATGTTGCACTGCTAGAACTGGGGCGAGCCACTAGTAATTTTATATATATCAGGTAGTAAAAAGTTAAAACACTATAGCTACATACGTTAAATACAATTATTATACTTCACTACATAGTAGGTATAGTCGCTTTTTCTGTCCCTATATCCCATTGTATGCTTAAATCTTTAAAGCTACGCAACGGATTTTGATGCGGTTTTTTTAATAGATAGAGTGATTGAAGAGGAAGGTTTATACATAAAATACGTTCACAGTTTTTGTATAGTGTATTCAGTATTATCATTGCACCCGTACGAAGCCGGGCCGGGTCGCTAGTATTCAATACATTAGATACAAAATTATTTAGCTATCTTTTCTGCAGTGTCAATTAACCAAATTGTGTTAGGTGTCTCATATTCTTTTCATCTATTCGGGTAATAACTTACTAGAACTAAGACATAAATTGTCTTTGCAACTAACTAGTATAACTTAACGTAAATCAAGACTCATGATCTCGTTAGAGTAGTACCTCGTTAACGAAATGCAATCCAAACATAATTTGAATAATTTGAAGAATGACGGTAATAAAACAACACCTAGAGGTGCCTAGAGCTTTGTTTCTCCACAAAATCGTGCATTCTTTGCACGTATCCGTGAAAAGTGACGGCCGTCTAATTTATTCCGTCATCGGTTATTTGGGATCATTCGGCTTAATTATCGGCTCACAAATATTTGGTTTCCTGTACATTGAACTTCGGTGAAAGACAGTAGTAATGATGTGAGAAATTTGACAACGTTTATGGTAATCATTATTGTAATGATTTTAATAATTTCATTTATATTGTGTAGTCTGTTCACTAAATGTAACAGACTTGCGTTGATTTTTACAAGAGTGTTGATTATTATTGTAGATATAACCAGTTTTACACCGAAATTGCACTTTAAATCCAATATAAAATCATCATTAAGTACCGTTTCTCTAAAAACTTGATTGCAAAGTTTATCATGTACCAATTTCATATGTTGAATTTGACCATGCCCGCGGGATTTCCGGGATAAAAACTATGTATATCTTTTGTGTTAATCTAAGTTACCCTCTATATCTGTGTCAAATTTCATGAAAATCGGTTTAGCAATTTTTGCTTGAAGGAGTAACAAACAAACAAGCATACAAATTTTCCCATTTATAACATTCTCAAATGCATTATCATAAAAACAATTAATGTCATAGCATAACGTATCACCATTTACATGTGACCCACTACAGCATCTATGATTTAAGTCTAGTTTTAGGTAATCGCTCCCTGCTTCCTGAGCGGCCCCTACTGTAATTGTAGAAACCTCGGTTGCTCTAATCTGCTCCAATAGAGGCAAATTCACTCAATTGAGTCCTCTGACGCTGGGAACGAGAGAATGGTCCCCACTAATATGAGTACATCTATTCCGATTTCATAATACGCCTCTCTGCTATGGGTGACGAGTGGCGCGTTAAAATCGTCCTCATTGTCACTATTACGGACGATTGTGATATAGTTTTTGGGAGCTATTCAGGGCGTGCGTGAGGTCAACAATTTAAGGATGGAATTTTTCATTGCGGTGTTCGGTTTAGAAGGAATTAAAGCCAGGCCTAAATTACAAAGCAGTGTCATAGTTATTCTTGATTTGAGTTGACTATGATTTTGTTGGTTTACAATTTTATATAGCGATTTTGGATTATGTAGAGGTAGCATTTAGGTGATTATTGAGGATAAAAAAGTAGATTTCAGTATCTCATGTAAATTAGTCATTAAAAAAGGAATCAACATTAACTCTTGTAATAGGCGAATTTATCTTTTGCATATCGATCTTCTTTTTTGTTTGTTTTGATATTTTATATAATGTCATGTTTTTTTTATTTTCTATCGTTAAAATTATTTGCACCCGTACAACTTTCAGTTGCAAGAATTTTGTAACTTAGCAGTTCGGTTATAAATCCAAAATGTTCTCCTTCAAACAACAATTAATATTTGAATATCCAACAATGAACACAGTTTGTTTAATTACAGTTACAAGTTGTACGTTCTAAATCACAGCGCTACCGTACTTAGGATAAACTATCTAGGCTAGTCACTGATCTTTATAATATTAGTAAGGAGGTAAAATTGTGCCGATTTGATGATGGACATATTAGCGCTGATTGCAATGGCAACTTTTGACAAGCGTAATGGAACTAATCATAGAGTCGAAAAATAAAACGTCTTTAAATTCAAATTTTGTTCCATCAATATTCGATGGGGTTGTCTCGTAATCCCACAAAAATGAGCTGTTATTCTATAGTAAAGCCTGTCGAACGTACTACTAGTATTATAGAAGTCAGTGTCTAAATCACAGCGTACAGCACCCAGCCTAAACAATCTAGTCTAGTAATTCAGTCTTTCCTCCACCACGGTGGGGATCGCAATAGGCAAATGGTTTCCCATTTACTGAATAATCGCTGTTGTACCCGGTACGGGCGTCCGGTTGCCGGCGATTTGTGCTTTATTAACGTGCGACACTAGCGGCATTCCCTACCAGCTCCAAGTATTTTTAGTTGTAGCGTTTGCTTCTCTTTTGTCATTAGTATTTCTGTCTATACATTCACTATTAGGAGTTTTTGTTTGATTTGCGATGTTGGTTAGATTGCTATCTCTTTAGTTTGAGGCAAATCTTGCTGAATTAGAATTAGTTTTGTCTCCTATGAATATTATTGTTACAATGATACGTATGATCTGGTATTTGTTATTTAAATTCCCAAAAAAATAAATGTAACTTAAATTATGTATTGACGCGCTGATACGACCGTTAATTACCATCTTTCTAAACTTCCCACTTATTAATATTCCAAACTTGTTCTATCTCATTCCAATATATTGTAAAATTATGTCTATCCCTTTTTATCTAAGTTTTATTAGCCCGTACACCCGAGGCGATAGAGCTATAATTTATTCAAAGAAAATTGTTAATTATGGTTATTAAATTGCTGCTACAATATTTTAAGTTATTCCGCGTTTTCGGATAAGGTCACATACAATGATCTCAGTTTTATTTTAATTTTGGGATTACAGAGACGTACCAATTAAAACATTAATAAACTTTACAATATTTTTTGCTTGAATGGCTTCGATAATAATTAATGACAAACTATACATTATTTCTAGAGCCTTCTTGTACTGGACTAAAGTTGTATATGCATCAGCTTGTACTTAAACTTTAGACATCCCACAAGGATTTTCCTTTGAAAAGACCAGGTGTTTCGGATCCGTCCAAGTATATAATAAAATATTGAGGACAGGGCATTCTCCTATTGGTCAACTTATACAACTTTTTTTACCGACAACAATAATTATAAACAAGATTTTCTAGCTTGGTATAGGTGATTAATCTATCCATTCAAAATTGACTAAATATAATCAGGATCCGTGCAGCTACGTAAATAGAGACATAATATAACGATATTATATACATTATCTATGTATAGGTATTTCACATACATAGGTATTTCTTTATTTTAATAAATATCTAATAATAACTATTTTTAAATATGTAGAGTACAATAATTGTTTAGAAAGTTTTATTCTTAAAATAGGTTCACAAAATATTTATCTACTATTGGTAACTTACCTCACAGATACGGAACTCATATTCAAAATTAAATTTATACTTAGCATTAAGTTTCTACATTTCAACTCGAATCTATAACGCAATACGTTCTAATTCAAGTCGAGATTGTTTCGAATGCTCTCTATTAATCGATTAATTACTCGATTAAGATCTTGTTCCGTTTAATTAGGTATACATTCGATTGATTGCTTTATTTTTAAAAGACAAACCCACCGACCGAGACTTTGTCTGATTTAATGAGGAGTGAAGCATTGCTCATTCATTGCAGATAATGTGCAAACGATATATTATGGATCATCATCTACTGTTCATTCTGATGTGACTACACTTTAGTCCAATCTTTCTGAGGTAATGAAAACTAATTAGGCTACAAAATTTAGCCTTAAACACTTATATTTATCAGCTGCTATTATACTGATGATATTAATTGATTTGGCTACCGTGTACTGCTAATCGCTCGATCTACATTCATATTTTGATAAAAAACAATTCAAAGCAAAATCTTGTTTTGTGATATAGGTGACAATAATTGTGTACTATGAATTTTTTTGTTTTATTTTATTAATACAACGGACCGTTTGAAGCTATTAACGAATTAATAGCAGTATTTTGAAGTAACAGCGATAGAAGATAAATAAGTGAATGTTGTTCCTTTTCAAAATGATTTTACAACCCGAAATGTACCAGATATATATGTAGATAGAAGTGATAAAACAGAGAACGGTAGTATTATTCATAAACGACTTGCTACTACCTTGTATGAGTATATTGTGTAATTAATTAAACATGGAATTTTAAATTCAACAAACAAACAACTGTCAGGAATTTTATTAATACACACTTGTTTTGGATTTCACACATTTGCTTCTCCGTAAATGTTTATAAATATTTTAATTATAACACAATTCTGTTTCAATTTTATTGCGGCATAGATAAAGATATTTGGGATGTTATAAAATTTAACAAACTGGTCTAAATGATTATATGGCTCCGCGAAAACAACTTATTTTGATATATTGTGGTCGCTTTGAAATGCCCGATAATGTTGTATTTGCTGTTGTTTTGCGATTTTAATTTAGCGTTTTTATTTTTATTGACTGGTACCGGACCCTTTTGATCTAAATGTTATTACTGAGTTATTCAAGTTGCCTTAGCATTTAAAATTTTGATCACGTTCATAGTTTAAATATTCTTCATTAAATTTAAATTTATAACTCTTCTACAGTTCAAATTTTTTATACATTTTTTACAGTATTTCATACGATTATATTTGACCGTTATATTTTCTGCGATTTTCAATTATTTAATCAAGCTTTTGAGATCAAAAGCTTTTCATCAGCACATAGGAAACAGTATATCCATTGAGGTTGAGCCCAACATGTGCATGTCGAGTCACTCTTTTGTTAATTAACATCGGGTTTCTCGTATCCTTTCGATCGAACAATAGAAGGCATAGAGTCGGCTTTGTTTTTTTATTTGTAAACGTTGATTACTTTTAATGGTCTATGTTTTTTAACATTTCTTATTATTCTTTGAACTGATCTAAAATTAACAGGTTATGGTTTTATTTTAATACCTAAATATTCAATTTAAAAATTGCGTTTCAAAAGTGATGTTGGATGTAGTAATGTTATGTTAACCCACTCATCTTGTCTATGTTACATATTATTTTCATTAAAACTCATATTTGCCTTTCGTAACAATTTGAATTTTTAATACAGTTCGGAACAATGGTTGATAGGCGACGTGGAATTACAAGCCGGGCCTACAATCGAGAGCTTGCCTACGTATGATAAAAAGATAAAAGAGCTCACACCTCCACGGATTTAATGCGCGTATAATTTCTTTGTGGCACCGCGCAGAATGTGAGCAGACGTCATAAAATATGCATTTCTTCGGATGCGTGTACGCACACGAATACAGCCACGCTTAACCAACACATACAAACGCAAGACACACTAGCACACGCCCCGCACACACGGCCAGCGTATCAATGTACCCAAACGCACACAAACGTGATATCACAATAACTCAATCCCAATACACGCGTACTGCTTTTGCATATTCATTTGAAACTTGCAGTTTGTATCTTTGTATAAAATTATAATGCATTATGTGACCCCGCGGAGCATCGTGCTCGTTTTTAAGTTATAAAAGGCTCTAGACATTGTGGACGCGAGTTTACTCGTCCGTGTATTGTTAGGCGATCTTAATACTACTTTATATCGTTTTTTGGTCTAAAAATAAGAGCTAAATTAGGTACTGCTTGTTTGAAATGTCAGATTAGACGCTGAGATTTATCAACTTTAACCACACGATTAATTGGTTCATCTACCTTATCATTTTTGCAATGTTTTTTATTTACTTCTATATCGTAGCTTAATTCATTTATATAATTTATGGAGGAAACATTATTAAATAGAGTAGAATTTGTAACAATGTCTTTCCCATCGGTAAGTTTCCGTAAAAGATCCATAACCTCAACAAAAACCTGATGGAATCCGGACAATGCGTGCTTAAGGTCCTCAAAAGCGCAAAATCTCGTTGCAATTCTACCACATCGATAACCAATAACTAAGGATAATACATCAAGGAATTCTCGAGCACTCTTCAGAGCGATGTTGCATCCAAATAGTTTATTATGCAGATTTTATTTTTAGTACGTGTGACTGGTTCTGCGTTTTCGTCCATGGTTCTGGAACAATTGTTCATCGGGTGTTGATTTTCTTTATAATATTATGTCGGATTCTTTTTTTCCTTCACTCGTATCGTCATGCGGTGACATATCTTGTATGGCTTATGGTTGACTTACAGAAACTTTTTTATCAATCTATTTGGAATCGAGTTCATACATCATATTTTTACTTACCTCTGTTTCCATGGGATTGGAGGCTTCTTTTCTTGCATATCTTACTACTTATCTACCGATCAAATTGATGTTTCCTATTTATTATTCAGATTTTATAATTACTTTTAAAGTAAACGAGTAAAATTTTCAATTTTAAAAGTAAGATTAAAGGCAATTTAGATTAAAGTACATTGACGTTCTTCCGATTCCTAGTTTAAACAATTTTTCAATTTATTGTCATTATTGTTTTGTACCCTACAAACCTTAACAAAATAAGCTCCTTAAAAATATCATAGCTTCACGGCAATCAAAAAAGAATCAAGACTATTACGAAGATGGAACATCGCATCAATTACAAATAAAATCGATAACATTAAACTTTACAAATATCAAAATTCTTAATCAGCATATCGAGAAAACGGAAAGGTTACATCCAGTTTACATTCTGAATTAAATCTTAAGAAACGCAATATAAGAGCTTATTTTCAATGTAAAATTTTGATATTTTCATAATCATGTGCACAAGTTAATTTGGTACCTTTGCAGATAGACATAAGTCTCGAAATTAAAAAACGGTCTAATGGTAGTATCTGTGTGTAATTTTGAAGTATTATAAGCTCGTTAAGAATGCAACAGGCATTATCACCTGTGAGTAAATCGATTTAAGATAAACAAAAAGTCGATTATCGTCACATTAATCGATTGGGTAGTGCCAATGAGACCGATCGATACATGCGCGGTTCACCAGAAACTTATAAGAAAAACTTTTTAGTATTCGTAAATTGTTTCTGAATTCCATTGTGTATTATTGCTGTTTCTTACCAGTCTATTTATTTTAATTGACGTCAGATCAAATAGCAATTTTATCAGTCAAATGACGTATGGTAAGGGATCTTAACTGATCTAATCACAATAATGTTAAGTTTTCTCCATCTTTCCCAATGTTTCCAAAAAAAAAACCACAACACCTGAAAAAATATGAATAAACAAACACGCTTTCCCATTTTTAATATTAAGACAGTTTATAGTTAATAGAATCTAAAACATCGTTAGCAGAATGTTCTTAGCTGAAACTCAATAGAACCATATTAAAGTTCTGTTCCTTAGATTTAATAGATCGCGCAGTATCCGTCGGAATGTTATCTTCCCGTTGTTCTTCGACGTCTTTATCTAGACGGAGAGGCTTTCTATTAATTACTGGCCTACTTGAGAGCGTAGCCAGGATCATATTAATTTCCTACCTGAGAGAATTTATGATATTTCACGGGATTTACTTGTACACTGCGTCCCCGTCAGCGTTTATAAAGTTATTTAACATCGTCAAGCTTGTTTTAAATTGTATCTATAGGTTGATTATGCTTTAAATTTACTATGACGTAGTTATGAACTATGTCCGAGGCCTTTGGGGGATATATTTCAACACTTGGTTCAGTACTGGGGCAACGTGGTAAAGTATGCTCTAGGCCTCGTCAAAAGGAATACGCTCCATGTACTGGGCCATTAATCAGCAGAAACCATAGTTCAGATACAGAAAGAGGTCCTCAAAAGAGAAATATTGTTTAATTGTCCCCGCAGACGTTGTTCTATCATGTTTGAATCGTAATTTTATTAATTATTACAAGTACTTATTTGAATTTATAATTACATAATTTGTAAGTTACTTGATCATGGGCTGAATAAAGCCACTATATTACATGAACACGATCTT
>DWKA01002887.1:0-10111 GCA_018249155.1 Panoquina ocola ocola
TCGACATATTTTGAGCCTTTAACGATTGACAACATACTTCATTACAGTATAACAGATTAATAGAATCCCTTTCAAATCTTAGCACAATTAAATTTTATAACCCTAAAATAACCCAATCAAGTCTTATGTACTAACATCTCCCCTTTAATTATGATGGACATAAAAACTACCTACCGGCTTGACAAAGAAACAGTATTAGTATGACATCTGTTCTCGCTTTACATAAAAACTATTAAATTAAAAACAAAATTACTCAAAAAATGCTAATAATAATGATGTGTTTTAATTCGGAAATTTTAGTTTACACAATTAACGAACTTAAGTTTAATTAATGAAGATTGCCGCCGAATTTTCGCAATGATGTTTCTAGAATGACAGTGCGATAACCTCTTATCATTAAACTTAGTCACTTCATAGTTGTATGATCGAATATAAAAAAAAAACGAATTCCTTATAATGATAACTTTAAACATTTAATTGAGTATAATCAGAATTTGACCTTTACACTGTCCGATCGAGCGTGCCATTGATAACAATTAGTGTGGGGCAAACGCGCTGTAGGTACAAGATTTGTAATCATCACTTAATTAATTATATCTCACTAACTGAACCCGGCTCTATTCAATGTTATTGTAAATAGAAATTGCTCAATCCACTACCTAAACTTTGAATATCTATAACATTTCAAACATAACATCAATAAGCTTCGTTGATTGGTTGGTTTATAGTCATTAATATTATTTTGTTTGTGTATCGTATCAATTATTTCAACCAATAAATTATAATATAGGTACAACAGTTTGAATGAAACATCGAGTATATGGAATGAAACATTTTAAACTAGTTTACGGTTATCTATTCTAGATGGTGTTAGTAGTAGGTGAGATAAGTAACAAAAAATACAAATTGTCTCAAATTGAACACTACCTTTATAGTCATGGGCAAGTAACTTGGAAAGACGTTGAAAGAGACATTAGATGCGCAGAAGTCGTTTTCCTTTGCTTTCTTTCCTTTACTTTCAGAATCTTGCCAAGTACCTTGCCCAAGACTATAAAAGTGATAAATAAAATTAAAAATAAAATAATAAGTACCTGATGAACATACACGGCGGCGCTAAGAGCGTTCGGAAACTTATCCGGATACAGTTGCATCTTAGTCTTGAGGACATCGGCCGGGTTGGTGGCGAGCGACGCCGCTATACCGGCCACCACTCCACAGCTGAAGTGGAGCAGACTCGCTGCTGTTGGTGATTGCAGCCATTCTACAATAAATAAAATATACACTTTAAAATTTCATTCATTTATACCTAACTAGCGGTCCGTCCTCGCTTCACTTCGGGAAAAAATATACTGTTTATCTTAACGTGATGTTATATAGCCTATAGCCTTCCTCATAAATGGGCTATCTGACACTGAAAGATATTTCAAATCGGACCCGTAGTTCCGGAGATTAGTGCGTTCAAGAAAACAAACTCTTCAGCTTTATAATATTATTATAGATTTAATGTATAACGTACAAAATATATTCCGATTCATCGATCTTGCGAGAAAAAGTGATGCATATTAGGTACATTATCTTTTGATCACAATTATTGGTTTAATAATAAGCTTCCCAACGAACCAATCTATAAATTTTAAATATACTTATTTTTTATTATTATCGTAATATCATGTGTCTCAACACGTTTTATACCACGTTATAACGAAGGGCTCACGTTATCATATTTTTACTGATATGATAATTAGCGTCTGCTGATTACATTATATCAGATGCCCGATTTAAAGCTTAGTTCGTATACGTCATAGGGCGTAAACACGAAAATATGTTTTCGTATCAGATTAATTTTATCATTTTTATCGCATCATTAATCATTGTATAAATTTATTGCGTATGACCGATAGTAAATATTTTGCGATTAACATAATTATGATAAAATTTTGGCCAGTTTGATTAACTCAATTTTATCTGTATGATTATTGTTTGGAAAAAAATGCAATTCAGACTTGATAACTAGTACGTAAGTGGCGGCGCGGTCAATGCGCTTTATATTATAACTTGATGCTATATCGATCGTAGCATCAGTTGATCGACTGATGACGGACAAGAATAAGTGATAAGCAAAATAAAAAGTATTGTATGTTTAATTTTTAGGAATAGCTAGCTAAATATCTTAAAATGATCTTAGAATCTAACATAACATAATTAAAAAATCTTTTCACAACTATTTTTAAGCTGTGGCGTGTATTATGAAAAGAAGGAAACTTATTCCAAAGTCACCACCGAAATGGAAAATTCTAACAGTTTTTAAATACCAATTACATTGCTACTTTTGTTAACACAAGTATATCAATTTACTACAACAAAACGACAGCTATAACTCACCTTTTGGTAATGCTTGTTTGGTCTGTGTGTAGAACATTAGGTACAGGCCAGAGAATGGTGCATCTCTTGCCAATGTTGGCCCCAATCCGCAAGACAATCCCCTGATCCCCTCAGCTTTGTATATAGCCTTTAATGCACCGCTTAGACTATTGTATTTGTACACCCCTGATTCATATCTGTGGACAAGGAAATGTAAAATTTTAGTTGGAGTCAACTACAAAATAGTCAAAATAGACACCATGTATAAAAGTACGTCTATCAGTAGGTATCTAATTATATTTTCAGCGTCGTAATAAGTAACTAGTCACAGTATTTTCACATAATATTCTAGAACTTTCTTGAATAAAAGGTAATAAATACAAATGATGACATTAAGGAGCACAGCAAACAATAGGTTTCAGTAGAATATATTAACTTGCCGACCTGTATTTGCGTACCAAATAAATGTAATACAGAATTGTGTCAATTAAATGTAAATAGGATTTTTTTTAAATAACTAACATTATTTTGATTATACAATGTATGGTTATATTATCTACGCTTTGACCAAATGTCAAACATCTATTTTTAATTCAAAGGCTTTATAGTCATAAAATAATTATGTGAATTAATTCTAAATCATTTCATCTACCTACAAGGAAAACTAATTATTTAATAACAAATATTTATCTTCAAAGATGTAGGCACCTACTTCATAGTCATAATGCAACTATCGGTGATGTTTGCCTCTTAAAGTTTTATTACCATCATCATTAGGAATAGAAAGATAAGATAAATATTTATTTATTATGTACCATTGAGGAAAACACGCGGGGAAACACTAATATATCAATTAATGATAAGAACAAGGCAAAATATTACGGTCCACCGGCAAAAAGAACGCATTTCATGTCTTATAATAATATGTTTTATATTGACTCATGTGTTGTTACTGTTGTTAGCTTAACTGACGTCTTAGTTACGTCAGCGATCGTACGATATTTTGATAAACATTCGATAACATATTGTTTTAGGGAGGTAACTAAATTAACTATGTATCTAATTCTCATCTACTCTGTTAAGATCAGTACAAAATAATTTTATCAGAAAACTAAGATGTCTATGGAATGCTTTCTTTTTCGAATTAAGAATAATTTATTCATTTATTGATACACTTACGCGCGTAATTTTTTTAATCTACCACCGTTTCGAAAAGGTGTTTTGTAAAGTAGGAGAAGAAATAGCGAAAGAAACTCCTCAGATGTTTTCAAATCATTTCTACTACTTAATAAAAGATTCAGTAACCCTACAGCACAATAGTGAACGAAAGAACGAATGAGTGAACGGAATGGAACTGAACTGCATCTTATAAAGTGTTAATTCAAATTCTTACCGTGTCTTGATCACTGTTATTGGTATAAGCGCGACACCGCTCATCGATCTTGCGACTACGCCCAGAGCGATCGCTTCCAACGCTCCCAGGTCTTGATTCCTGGTCTTCCCCAACTTGGACTTCAGCCAGTGGAGAGATGAGAAGTACAACCCCACGCCAGGCACGCACCGGGCTATGGAGGGTACCATGCCCCTCCACAGACCAGCGATTTGCTCCTGGCGTATGATGTTCGCGAAGATTGTGATCATCCCGGGTTGGATTCGGCTGCTATAATACAAAAAAAACAGTCGAATTGAGAATCTTCCCCTGCTTTTTAAGTCGGTTAAATATTTTTTCATCGATAAAATTGTTTTTAGGACACTTAATTAAATAGTGAACAAACTATTAATAAATAAAAACTGAAAACGTATCCGAAGCACTGTTCTGTAATACTGTTGTGTACCTAATACTAACATTTGTTTTATTTTTTCGTATTTTGTACTGTTTTGACGAACGCTTAGAGTGAGGAGTCTTAGCAACACGTAAAAGGTAGGATTATTATTATTTTTTATTTAAATTGTTGTTGTTAAATTATTGAGTTCATAATAATATGACTAATGTTAAACAAAAAGATATCTCTATTGTATTAAAAATGTTTTGTGAAAAACAAAGCAATTATAATCATAATGTAAGTAATTACCATACCATAGATACCTAACTTAGTGAAGATATAGATACATTGTTATATTACATTAAGCTATCTGTATTAAACAAAATAAATAAACTTTCATTATAATTGACGCTATGATAAGAAGAATGCGCCTAGAAACAGTTAATCAGTTTTCTGTGGACATTGTAAAGAGAAGATAAAAATAATGATACATTGGACTCAGACAATTCGTCTGTCACAAGTGAGATAGTGAATAATATAATTATTATTGCAAACAGTTTTCAACTCATTCTACTGTTTTTAAACGTCTGCAAAAAGGAGTTTATCTATTTGTCTATGAACTTACTCATACATTCATAGAGTGGAATTAGTGTGATAAATATTGCGACACGTGATTTTACAATTTATGTAACAAATAATATACTTTAGTGCAATTTAAGGCAAGTACGTATAATTATTGTGATTTTTTTTATATATTTTAAGCTGTGTACCTAGTTTCTTGGATTACTTTGAAGTTCCTTGTTTGTTATACCGTCTATCGACAAATACAGGAAAGCTTTTTACCGTAGTGTGAGTATGTGAACTATGATGAAATATACGTAATCACTTGATACTATGCCATAGATTGAGAACCATAGATAATACATAACTGTCGTTCAATAAACATGATAGAGTAACCAGTGATGCACAAGTGTTTTAAATACTCGATGTGTGGGATCGAAGAATATCCGTCAGTCGGCAAAGGGAAACATTTTTTCCCATACAAAGTTTACCTAATTAATTTAACGTTACAACGATCGAATATAAAAAAAAACTCGTACATCCTAAGTCCACGTGTTGTAACAAATGTATTACACTCTCCAAGAAGAAAGTGTAAATACAGTTATAAGTAAAAAATAAAGCAATAAATAAAAAAGTAAAAATAGACTTTTACTTAGTAGATTCACATCTTGGGCTTCGTTCCCACTTACTATCAGATGAGAGTGTGGTCAAGCATTAACTTATTTTATACTAGTTTCCGTTCGCAGTTTGACTGATCCCGCGGGATTTCCGGGATAAAAACTCTCCTACATATTAATCCAAGTTACCCTCTATGTGTGTGCCAAATTTCATGAAAATCGGTTCGGAAGTTTTTGCGTGAAGAGGTAACAAATAAAAAAAATGTACAAACTTTCGCATTTATAATATTAGTAGGATTAAAAAAAAACTCACTTGACTGCCGTCGCAACAACATGCTGGCTTGGGTTCTGAAGCCTAGTCTTGACGAGGTCCAACGGCTGGAACAGGATCGTACTGAATGTGCCGGAGAATGAACCGGCGAGGAATGCCTTCAGCACTGGGTGATACTGCAAAGAAACAGTGGATATTAGGATCACTGAAATTTAGACTTACTAGAGTGGGTTACTAGAGTTTATACTTTTATAGTTACTACGGTACGGATATATTCCTATTGCTATCAGTTGCAGTAATTAATCAGTACCTATGTACAGATCGCGCGCGAGTTGATTGCAGTCGGGGCCTAAGGTAAAGGGGGAGAGCACGTCGCCCCGTCGTCTTTAATATATGTAGTGTTATTAAAGCTCAAAATTATTTATGCTCCCCCTTTATCTCAGGCCCCGACTGCAATGAACTCGCGCGCGAACTGTACATTACATTTAATTAAACTCAGAAAGAAAATAATTTCGTTCGTATATTTACAAAATATTTTATGTTAAATCGTTAACATCACTAGTTCTACTATTATGGTTTAACCAACTTAGTTAACGATAACCTTTAACCTATTTATACACGAGAATTGAAGTATTTGTGATATAACGATAGAGTTGAGTAAATACTCGTATTATTATTTTATTACAATTGCTTGAGAGCTGAAGATTGCTCAATGTATTCCTTAGATTTTTTTCATATTGTTAGAGAGAGATAGAGTTAAACTTACATTAGCTACGATGTCCATTTTGCTTCAATGCAATCTGTCCAATCCGCAGTGTGATATCAGGTGATGTCTTTGGGGTAAACACCGAATTTGTAATATTCGAAATGATAGAGCCAATGGCAAAATGCGCGTTTCAATAGAAAAAGCTTCAAATACAATCCTAAATCGTATCCGAATAGTCCGAGTAGTAGATAGGGTTGATGCGATACATTAGGGTAATGGTCATTTTTTGTATCAGATCGCTTGAAAATTGATGCATGTATGCTATTCCCAGTGAAAATTGTAATAACTTTAGAGCCCCCGCGTAAAAGCCTTCGATCGGCAAAGTCTTTTCACTGCACACAAAGAAAATTATAGAGGAGACAGAAAATCACTGTAATTCACGAACTTAGCCATCAGGACAGTGTAAACGATTTTAAAAAAGGAATTAAATTTAAATTATGAAAAATAAATCAGCGCGAGAGACGTCTGAACTCGACAATAGTTGGTAGCGTACTGAGCTAAATTCAAATGATGAGGAGTGGTAATTTAAGTAGCTTATATATAGGATTTGTTATCTATTGTAGACGACGGTCGCGGGTGTCCAGGGCTGAGGTCGTGACTCCCACCCCGACTGATAATAGCTATCGAGCTGTCCTAACTAGGGGGTAATGATTAGGTACAACATACTCTGCGTGATAACATGAACTTATAATATAAACAATAGGCATAATTCAACAGTATAAGCTGTGTTCCTGATGAGATAAGTAGGTACCAAGTTGTATAAAAAATGTACTGAGAGTATAGTACTTATTATAATTAAGTTATTATTTATTAATGTGTCTAATTAATAATGTATAAAATATTAGTGTAATTGAATTGTAGGTATTAGCTATTTGTAGCTATTACATGTACACAAATACTAAGGGAACTCTGTTATTATTGATAGGGACAATTTATTTATTAAAGAATGCAAAATATTTTCTTTTGACTTGTTAAAAATATTTAAATAATCTACCTATACATATACAAATAAATCAATCACTTAAAACTTACGAAATATACTTTGTGGCAATGTATCTAGGTAGGTAACAAATATACACAAAACTAACACAAAATTGGAAGAGCTATTTTGGATGAGATAGGCTCAAACATTGTGACATGAAAACAAATTCTCCTTCTAACAAGAATAGGCTAGGCTTCAGTGGTCACAAAATACGCAAAGAAAATTTAATTTATTTTTAATAGAGGAACATAGGAAGTAGTAAAAATGATGCTTACATTTAAGAATTCCTTGGCTGCTATTTCAACTGTTACTGGATCAGTCATATCTTCACCCAAAACGTAATCAATAGAATTTACAAAGTTCAAACTTATATCACTCAATTTTATATAGTACGTAAATACACAACCTGAAACACCTTGCACAAACAGAACTCACTTAACTAAAAGGCTGTTATGACTCTTAGTAAGTTGTAACTCTTAATAAATAGGGAATTACGTTGTAACAGATTTTATAGCTGACAAGGAAGCAATGTAAAAACAAGTCTAATCAGTGATTGTGTAATCATAACGTATGGAGATAATATTTGTATGTTATACGTAAACAATGCCCTTGCGTAAATACTTAGATCTATCAGAGTAAGCCACTCCCTTTGCGTAAATAGTATGACATATCTAGAAATCTATTATGTTACCATCTTAAATGAATGTTGATGTCAGTAAACATTTTGTTCATAATACTCGTGATATTAAATGCAGTGACACAGAAAATAATAATAGTTATTGCTATAAATATATTCTTGACTATAGCTTTTAGTATTCAATGTAGATAAAAAGCACTAATCTTGAAGTACACATTTAAAAAAAATTGTTCATGAAAAAGTGTTAAAGAAATAAATAGAAATTGATCATCTCCTATTTTGATGTTTGTGAAAAACAAGCTGGTTAACAATAACCTAAATATCAATGCAGACATATTAAAAGTTGTAAACAAAATTTATTAATCGGAATAAAATTTACTTACGAAATTGATGCTTGATTACTGACTCACTTAGTAATTTAAGTCATCTGATTACATAGAGACTCAAATATACTACATTATAATGCCCATAACCCATGGGAAGAGTCATTATAATTTTTTCAGAATAGTTTCTTCATTCCAAGATAATTATAATAATTATTATTGTAAGAACATTTTCATTATGTTCAAATTACACTTCCTAACAAGTTGGAATAGAAATTATTCTAACAATACATTAATCAAGATATGTTTCCTATGTTGATGGTAAATTTTACCATGTATTACATAACAATACTTTTTTTTTCTACTATAAAAATAATAAAATAAAATAATTTGTATGCTACTAGCCACTGTACCTACTCATATGAGTTTCAATTTAAATTTGCATACAAATATGCTTACCTGGTACTGAATTTCCATATGAATGTATCTCTCAACAGTGTGGTACTAACTGAATTGCATAGACTATGTAGCATACTTTTTACTTACCCGTCAAGATGATATAAGCGGCAAAAAGCTGATGTCACATTTACGACGGTTGAAAGAGGTCCTACTCGAGACCAAGTTGAAGTCAACAAGATAAGGTCAAAAGGAGACTGTTATCTACATGACAAACAACTTCACAGGGGGCCACTTACGTCTTTATCATTCGACTGTAGGTCAACGGGCACTGCCGTGTCTATCGCCCATCCATTTGAATACGCCTCCAACTGCGGCATCACTTTATTTCTTCATTCGTCAGAGAAAATTTACATTTTCGAGCAACTGCGCCATAACATGCGCTTGCATTCAGACAAGTACAAGGTCAAGTTAAGTGTTGATACATAATATATATTTTTAACAGCTATGCCCGCATTATGACATTGTTTGCTGTAATGTTTTGCAATGTATCTTTCACAATTTCGCGATCGCAACCTAAATTTTTTTGTAAGTTGCTTGTTATTAAAAATTGACAATGTTGACATTTTGCATGACAGTTGACGTTGTCAAAATTTTTGACATTAAGTTCCTGAGAGTTCCAGACATAAGCTCTTTTTTTATTGGCTTGGATACGAGTCCTTTAAGCCAAGGCTTAATACTACCAGAAACGTGAATCTTCAAATATTTTCAACTGTGTTCTTGATGAACTTGTAGTTATGCAAGAAATACTAAGGATTTTGTAAATAATCTTTAAAGGGGGGAGACCGTAATTGAGATTTCGCTGCTATCACTATCACATTCCATAAGTTCACTAGCCAGTAAAAGATAACATTTAAGTATAACTTCCTTGCATAGGTACCTAACTTTCCTTGGCCGCACACAATGCCACAATCTTGGCCACAATCAAGCTAAAATATAGGCACAGGGTAATAAAATTAGAAAGAATTAGGTACCTATAAATATAAGTTTTCAAATTACCTATTATAGAAGATTAAAAGATGATTCGAAGTAGTAGGTGTAGTAGGTATAATGTATTGTGTTTCGAGATTTGTGCTGTGTATAATTTTTCTAACTACTCGATAGTCGTAACGTTAAATCTACGATAGATTTTAGTATTGCCGATCGAATAATTAAACGGGTTGTATAACTTTTATATATTATGCACGTTGTGCGCATATGATTATATACTGAAACTTATGAACGATTGGATATTAAAAAAATAATTTCACTTGTTTTTTATTATATCTAACTTTCTAAGTAGGTATTATAATACTTACCTAAAGTCGTATTTTTAATTAGACGAAGCCAGATGACAGTTGCTAATGTCACTCTGTAAAATAATGTTGCCATATT
>DWKA01002888.1:0-10110 GCA_018249155.1 Panoquina ocola ocola
TAAATGTGAATTTGGGAAAATTTGTCGTTGATTTTTGACATGTATTTTTTTGCTGGAATTTAATTTTTTTTAATAGTTTATTTTTAACTAAAATGACGCACCTACTAATAAATGCTTAATGCAAACAAATGCATTTAACCAACGTTCTTAATCAACAAACTTTTGTTTACTCAGAATCAACTTAACCAATAATTTTCCTGTAGCTCTTGTTATTACGCGTGCAGAAGTCATCGACGCCACAAAATTCAGAGCACCAAGAATACACCCCTAACTCAATCCCACCCGGGCTCACGGCGAGCCAAATTAGATCCTAACACCGAGCAGTTAAGACACAAATTGCATCGCCAGCGTCGAAAGAGTTTCGGACGAGTGGCGGACGCGGACATAACAAACGAACGTAACGTCGTTACACTCGTTACGTCCGTTACTCTGTCGTTAGTTTCGTTAGCGCTCCGCTTTAACGAGGCCCAATCCAATGAGAGCAGTTACAACAGTTAGGGAATTAGCTGTTCTAGTCTCCAGTTGTTTTTATGTGGCCGTTGAGTAGAATTGTAAAGCAAGCTGTTTTAGCCTTGAAGAACGGAGAAAGTGTACGCAAACTGGAATTTCTTCAATGGAATCTTACGTGCATCTGATTAAATCTACGGGTGTTTATTTTAAATAGAGTTAAGTCTATGCACTTTTAAATATCGAACACGACTGTTCCGATTTATCTCCGAAACAGATTTTTTTATTGAGTTAATCGACATTATTGACCTCAAAACTCTACAACTGTTGTGTTGTAATCTAGGTATGAGATGTATAAAATTTATGCAGATTTTCTTACAATGGAAAATAATATAAAAAAATAACTAATTACCATCATGGATAGGATTACTGGTGCCCGATCTGAACAGTTATTTATTTAACAGTTCATTGTTTGTTTACTTCGAACACGGATTTTTTTAAATCTAATTTCTTTATAGTATCTATTCTACTTGCAAAAAAATCGTAGTGTAAGCATTTGACCTTTATGACGTACTGGTTTCCGCTCGCGGCTTCGCCCACATGGAATTTGACCGATCCCGGGAGATTTTCGGGATAAAAACTATCATATGTGTTAATCCACGTTACCCTCTATGTGTGTGCCAAATTTCATGAAAATCGGTTCGGTGGTTTTTGCGTGAAGAGGTAACAAATAAACAAACAAACATACAAACTTACGCATTTATAATATTAGTAGAATTAGTAGGATTATTGTTATTAAAAAAAACTTATTAATTTCGAGGGCGTGTGAATGCAGTCCGGAAAGTAATAACCCTTTGACTGCGGCGCGCTTGCCCGCATAGGGCGGTCATCGAAGGGGTTATAAAAAGGTCACGTTACCACTCAATCGGCGCCGATTTGTGTTCACTTGATTTATTTTTTATGTCCGCTTTAAATGGTTCTGTGCTATTGTATGCAGGCGTTGCTAATCGATATTAAATGTTTATAGTTAGTACAGACTACAAAATGGTTTAAGGTTAAGAGAATTCTCACTTCGCTTCAAAGATTTTAGTTCTCCTTAGAATACTCCTTACATAATTATTCTGGTAAAAAAAATATGTAGCACTATTAAAAGATCAGCTTGAAATTTAAAAAAATTGTTTTCGAAGTAACCAACCTACTTTTACATGGATTTCGGATAGCGATTTATAATTAGTAAAAAAAAGTTATTATAATTAATCACTTATTATTGATATCGCAATCACGTCTCCTTTTTAGTGCAATTACCCTAATATAAAGGTGAGTCCATACGGGAGGCACGCGCGCGCAGCGAGCGGTCGTATTTAGCCCGCGGCGATACGCCACCCAGTGGGGGGGCGCTATTATAGGGCTATTGACTGTGTTGCCATTAAAAAATATTTGAACACACTGACTAAATAGCCGATAAGAGAAACAATTATGGTGGTTGTGTGTGCTTAACTGTAGGCGTGAACGAAATTATTTAGTACGTGGTAAATTATAGTCATGATAAATTAATGTTTCTGATTTGATAGTCCGACGAACGAAAAGATCACCTGAACGTAAGTAACCTCCGTTACACAATGTCCATAGACAAACACGTCCAAGTTTGTATGTTACTTACCCCCAAAATAGAGAAAAGGTCGTTAAGATTAGAAATTAAAATATAATATTTCGATGTTACTTAAAATTGTCTGGAAAATTAAATAATCTAATAGCCTACTCCATCTTCTGGAGTTAAAAAGATTTTCTAAACATGATAAAAAAAAAAAAATTCTGATCTCTCTATCAATTCTATAAATTGTAATAGATACTCAAGAGGACGTCAAAATACTTCGATAATATAAATGACTCAACAGTCCTCAACGTTCAGGAAATCCAAGATCCAATTACGGTACATTAGGCATGAATGGCGACACTCGAGCGTGCAGTCGCGTGTCGTAGCGTTTTGTTTATCCACCAGATTCGACTCAATTTAGCGTTAAGTGATCGCCCATTGCGCGTAGAGGGCGCCACTGCATCCCCCGCCGCTTAATGACTAACTTTCCGTTTTTTTAAACGCGCTACGGGTCGCCGCGATTATTTACGGCCAGTGTGGATCCGCCCTATTGTCCAAACTCGCTGGGCGGTGATAGAAATCTCTGTAAATGTTTTTTGATACAGCTTTTAATTTACGGTCCTTGATTGGTTATGGCTTTTTTATGATGTTGTGACTACTATCTCTATAGTATGCGAGTGTAATAAATTACTCCAAAACGATATACTTTCAATCAACTTTGTTTTATAGGAACAAGAGTGACTGACAAGTAGCTAAGCTTGTCTCTTAGGAGAAGTTTTTAAGGGATTTTGCGACACTGATCAATTTGTGAGATGACAACCGATAGTAGGTTAGACGTTATTTTACAAATATAAAAGTGGTCTTATTGCTTGCTGTAGCTGCGATTTACTAAATACCTACTAAGGTACAGATGCGAGTAAGACATAAAAAAATACAATAACAATTGGATTGAAGAAAATACGTGAATATTATTATCTATGGTGCCTATATTAATAAATGATTTTTATTAATTTTGAATTTGATTTTCATTAATTAAATTAAAATTAAACACAGTGAAATATATTAATACTCATAACGTGTATTTACATACATATACATACATATATTGGTACAGTTCCGTCCATTTCCGATTATCGTATTACTACATTGCCACAACGAACGTGTGTAGCTAACTCAGTAGCGGGACGGCGGGATGCATGATCCAATTGGCGTCCGCTAAATTGATACTCTATTTGGCCCAATTAAGCATTAATTAATGCCACTAATGAACACCGAGCCGCTCTTATTGTTGTGCGATGACAACTACACTGTAACCCCTCGACTGTTCACTTCGTTTAGAACATAATTCTGGGTTCTTGAACTATCGTTGTTATTCTGCTAATGGAACTTTGTGTGGCGAAGCTGTAGTCTTGATTTATTGCTTGTCATAATTAGTCACTATTCTACATTGTATTAGTAGGTATATCGAAAGGAAAAAGTGTGTTCGTTTGTTACTCTTTCCATGGCGCAATGAAGCGTTGCTATGGTAGAAAATGTTTTTTTTTTATGTGGAAATAATTGGGAGGCTAAAGAGTAACATTGACTATATTTTTTTTATCCTAATTTGCCTCATGCGAAGCCATAAACAGGATGCGAGTTGAAATAAATAGTGAAACAGAATAATTCAATATTTTCGTTAATAATCTGTTCTGACCTGTTTTCATTCAGCTGGTTTTATGTAAATTATTTGTATAGTACCTATTACAACAGTATTCAGTCTGGTCACACGTTAGACAACAACAAAACAGAAGCAAATTATAAATTCACTAAGGTTTGTCTAGTGTCACAGAAAAAGCAATTTACAGATGATATAAAATAATACATATAAAGAATATATAAAACTCAAAACTAATTTAAGGTGCAAACAAAAATAGTTTAATACTTATTAATATCAATGTAATTGCATCCAACCGTTGAAACAAGCCGTGTCACGCAGCAAAGTGCGTACCAACTACTCATCTACTCAGTTTCATTAACGATATTAACGAGGGCTAAATTGACTTAAATAGTCAAGCAATTACTTTGTCGGACGGCTCCAGTACAAGTACTGCGGGATAATTACATTTCGCGGTATAAGTTTACATCTCGTGACGTACGCAATGTGTTATGGATCGAGTATCATTATGGTCATTGACAAGGAACTAGGCAAGAATCTGAAAGAGACAGTTAGATGCGCGGAACAAAAAGCAAAACAAAAAACTTCTGCGCATCTTATGTCTCTTTCTAGATCTTGCCAAGATCCTTGTCAATTGACTGTACTACCAATCGAGTAACTACTACGAGTATTACCGACATCATTACAATGAATTCCCAAGCTTAATTACACATCAATTTTACGTACGCACTAACCCAAATCTAAAAAATCCATAAGATTTTAACCCTTAATTGCCTCTACATTTTATTGGCATTGCGTATACACAATTCAACCCGTTGACGTCATATTTTCATCTTGGTTCTCAGTGCTTCGCTATTTATGGGGTCAGCGACCTAAGTCCCTTAGCCCCAATAGTAATACATTTACAGCGACTAATTCAACGAGTATTATTTAAATTTGGACGATGACGTCGCGGCGCGCGCGCAACCCGCCGATCAATTACTCTCGAGATCAATTTGTAAAGTAAAACAGATCAAGTCAATTTTGTTTTTCTTATAATTATTTATTGATTGAACAATTTCTGATTCATTAAGTTAGTAACGTGACTATACTTGTAAGGACGTAAGCCAATTTCAACTTCTGCAAAATTAAAACTGTCGTTTCGTAAAAATATGTTTTGTAATAAAGAAAAAAATATACATACTCGTAGGTAGGTACTTACTGTAATAAGAAGAACAAAATTTCCAGTTTATTTTGTAAATTATAGTTGTTAGCCCTTTCGAGATTTCTCTCTACTTTAAACACTGCAGCTAAGCAAGAGCTGATACGGATTATAATGACTGAATTCAAAATTAATAATACAACCGACTAAGCTAAAAATGTAAAGCCCACTTCACACAAAGCGATCCAGCATAAGAGCAGCAGTAATTGAACGAGACAATGGTGTGCGTTTCGCGACAACCCTTGCCCGCATGCCGCCATGCCGCGGCCGGTCTAATTGGCCGCGTTAATATGACAAATAGATTTACATCGGCCCGTTTCACCCGGCACGCACGGGTTATTCGCACTGTTACTTTTGTCACGAAGCGCCTCGAACAGTGAAGTATTGTTGTTAGATATTTTTTGGATAAATCAAATAGATATCTAATGTAGTTCATGCTCCTTATTATTTCGATAGATTGATAAAGATATGAGTTATCTTAAATGCTAACTTATTGTGTATGTTACATTGAAAACATACCTACAATTTATAATGCAAGCAACTTACAAACACTCAAAACAATAGGTAATAAAATATTATTATATTACTCGACGCGTAAATTGGCAAGAGTCTGAAAGTCTTTTGAGCAGCGTTTTCAAAAAAACGCTCTGCGCATCTGTCTCTTCCAGTCTCTTGCCAAGTTACGTCAAAAGTTATATATGAAGCACTAGATATCGACGATTCAATATAAAATAATATCTTCACAACGAAGTAAATTACCCATGTCATATAGGTATATTGTGGACCATAAATAATACAGTTTTGTACATATCCAGTGTCATTATTTTGTACAGCACCGCAACGCGAGATTGTCGGCGGGTAAGTTCGTTAGTGGCCATTTGTCGTCCATTCCACTGCGCGACTTAATCCTATCGAGTGGTCAATGGGTACTGTAAGACTTTAAATTCATTTCGTTGGTGACTAAAAATTGTTAGGGTAGTTTATTACTTACTAGTAGCTTTCAAACTCCTAGTTTCGTAGCATTGTTCTCAAAGGTGTGTGAAGTCTGCCAATCCGCACTTGGTCAGCGTGATGGACTATTGACTGTAACCCTCACATTGTGAGAGGAAACCCGAGCCCAGTAGTGGGACGATTATGGGTTGTAATGATGATCGTGATCATGACTAACAGCTTAACCATGCTTCGAACGAGTGTAATTAAGACTGGAAAAATAATATGTTACCAACAACTTAGGAATAACACTTAGTAAGAATTTCTAAAATCACATGAGTCTATAGTTAGATTTTACATAGGTACAAATTTTAAGCGTAAATACCTGCATAAGATTCTTACCTACGTAAATAAATGCTCAAAAAGAGAAGCAAAAAGCACTTAGAAGAATTAGAATCGTTTTTTTTGTGAGAACTTTTGTCTTTAACATAATTATCATTTTTTGCGTTTTATAGCATTAATAGGCAATTTCTTTATTTTTCTAACAGGATTTAGTAGCTACAATTCATACTACAGTCTTATTCCAAATTTTTAACAAGTTTCCAAGTTTTTGTATCGCTTAGAAAACCCTAGCCATTCAGTCAGTTCCAAAGGTTATCTATGATTGGGGATGGCTGTGCTGCAAGCTCGTTTGCTATCCTTATCAATAAAAAAACATTAGGCAAGTACTCGGGTTTTCGCGTGTATAAGCAACATGGCGGCGTGTCCGGCTAGAGCGGAAGTGTGCTAATGCGATTACCCGGCCGAGCCCGGCTTATAGCGCCCGACTTAGCACAGATCCCACCAGATTGTGGACGTTGTTTTAACATCCCTTTTGTGATACAATACGTGGTGGAGAGGTGGTGGAGACAGCGGATGTTGATAAATTATGTAATCTACAAACATTTTCTTAGGCCATTACCTTAGGCAATAATTTTCAAAGTGGGTATACCCTCACGTGCCCGAAAAGCTCTACGATTTTAGAGAAAGTTTTAAGGTCGTAAGGTACCAATATTAGTTACACTGATTAATTCATACTTAAACATCAGGCGTTGAGTTGGTCAAATCAAAACCAAAATTATCTACTGCTGCTTATTTTAAATACCATTTCTTTATTTGTCTGTTCTTTGGCTTAACAAACAGCGCTAAAGCGTGGTAAACAGACTAGACCCGAATATTGGGGTCTATTGTTTATTGCCGTATAAGATGTAACACTCCGTCTTTGCCTGTAACATTATTTTAAACACGTAGACCTACCACAATGACCGTGATAACACGACTGTGTTATAAACTTGCTTACTGGGTTATAAACTTTATAACCCTTACAAATTGAGGTGTCAATAACATCCGACAACGCGGTAGTTCAATTAAATTAAAGAGGTCGTTTAAATTGATTTTATTGACGATTTATGCCCTCTTATGATTTCCTGGTACGTACTGAAATATAAACAGTATTTATTAGACCTTGCACAAGCAATATCAGATGTTAAGCAACTACTACAAAGTACGTTTTAAAAGATCTAATTACGTTTAAGCATTGCAATTTCAAAGTTTTAGTTGAGTTTTTAGTTCGCGAAATAACCAATTATAGCAGACTTCAATGAAAGATTCAAATACGTAACATGGGTCTTCCTATTACAATAAGATTGTTTTCTCGCATTAAAGAGTTACGATATAACAACCCGGTACGCCATAAAGAAGAATTTACTTATAATATCAGTATGAATTCTGCAATATTCAAACGATAGTTGTTTATATTACATATACAATACGTTTTGTTCAAATCGATCCACTTTAAAATCGCCTATAATTCCCGTCGTAAACAAAGTTATAAGCCGCAGAATTTCCTTAGTAAATTATCAAACGAAGACAAGTAACTTGTAACTTAGTCAAGTTGCACATCAATTCAAGTAGTCAAAGTTAACCCGAGATTATTATTGGTAATTAAACTCCCTCGTGATTCGATTAAATCAATCTTCGGCGAACTTAGCGCTCCAGCAATTAGCCCGGGAAACAAATTTGTACACGGTACCAATGGCTGGTTTATTGGTTTCGTGGACTGAGTTCTAATTGTACGCTTTCTTATTTATTTAGCATTTACTTAATCGATGACTATGTTAACATATCGTAGCTTCTGTGTCTACAACCAGGTGGACTAGATGATCTGAAGAATCCATAGGGCACCAGTGGGATTCAGAAGGCTCAGAACCGGTCGGAATGGCGCATATTAGATGACGCCTATGTCCAGCAGTGGACTTTTAAAGGCTGATGACGGATGGATATATCTTAAGAAAACACTATTTTTTAACCTTTATTGTATACCCTTGATAACAAGTAAATCTTAAGCACGTCTTATGACCTCACCAAGAACAACGAAACAATATCGCTTCATAGTCATGATCGCCGGCTATATTTCTCAGTAAATGTATTTAGTAGTTCTCGGCGCTGCTGTAAATAAGGAATTTGTACTTTATGTTTATAGCTACAGAGTGGATTTTCGTGTGTACCCGTCAACATCTCTAGTACTCGAATACACCAAGCCACGTATTTATGAGCGTTGAGCGCAATATAATTACCGTTCATTAGACTAACGCTGCCCGGCGTAGCCTTAATTAAGTAATTGCTGTACAGTAAACCACACATGTACATGCTACACTAATAAACGAAACCGGCTATAACACATCTTATTCTCTACGTAATAAGATGCAAGATTGCTTGAACAAACTATACGCTTTTCGTAAACTGTAGGAAAATGTTATAGTATAACGTACTGGTACCTACCGCGCTCGGATGCTTTCCATAAAGATGTATGATTCATTTCAGTTTACAAGCAAATTAATGACGTCCTTAAGTAGTTGCGAGTTGTTTGTGTTGGTTATATTTCGTAAGTAATTAACTATGAACACATTAAATGAATGATACACGTGTTTGTGGCGGTGAAGTGGTCGCGTGGTGGGCGGTATTACGAGTATGGAGTAGAAGTGTGGGCGGTTATTTTCCATGCGATTTATGCTCCGCCTTAGGTACTGTTTGGGTAAGGCTTAACAGTCACCTACTGTTTTTTAAGTAGACAAATGACGAAGACGGTAAGCCATCTGGTGGTCAGTAGTCATTGTTACCACTCGGTAATTGGTATTACAGTATGTGATAAATGTGCAGAAAGTATAAAATTACGAATGTTACTCAAGCTCTTTATGTTCTATCGCATCTAATATTACGTATTTCAGATTTTCATCGGTCATCGTAATGCAGCTCGTAGCCTAACAAAAAGAACGAAACCAATATAAAGACGTAAGAGGAATCCAAGCAGAATACCTAAATTGAAGGAAAATTATATACATCATCATAATTATAATTACAATTCATACTGTCCCACTGCTGGGCTCGGGTCTCCCCTCACATCATACACAAGGTACAGTCATGGCCAAAGTACTTGGCAAGAATCTGAAAGAGACAGTTAGATGCGCAGAACAAAAAGCAGAGCAAAACGACTTCTGCGCATTTATTATCTTTTTCTACGTCTTTCCAAGTTACTTGCCCATGACTATGCAGTATACTACTACTCTATTTGGTTATATGCTCGACGATTGTATTACTTGATAGAACTAATTTATTTGACGGCCCCGTAGCCTAGTTGGTAGTGACCCTGCCTGCGAAGCTTAGAGGTCCCGGATTCGATTCCCGGCCGGGGCAGATATTTATATGACAGATAAATATTTGTTCTCGGGTCATGGGTGGTAGTGTTGGTTATTTGAGTGTCGTCCATGCCACCCGTGACACAGGAGAATCCTACTGCGGGGGTATGAGTGTGTAAGCGTTTTTTAAATATAAAATTACACTATTTATTCTAAATAGATTGTTGAGGTTTTCTGTACAAAAAAAAATATATTCAACTTCACGTGAACAATAATTTTGCTAATATTGAACAATAAATATTACCTAAACATTAAACTAATACGAACGAATGTTCAAAAAGACAAATACGTTACATTTACATTTCATAAATGCAGAAGAACATTATAATATTGAACAGTATATAATAATCATAATGAATTTATAACTAGCCGTGGTTTGAAACACTTCACGCGGAGTTGAAAAATTGCCAAATGTCTTTACGGAAATACGGAAACTTATAAGTTAAAATAATAATAGAACTAGAACTCTTCACAGAAGCTTCGCAGCTAGGAGTCCCGGGTTTGATTCGCAGCCGGACAGTTATTTATGAAACTAATAAATTATTTGTTC
>DWKA01002889.1:0-10109 GCA_018249155.1 Panoquina ocola ocola
TATGGCCTGTACCCCTCACATTGTGAGAGGAGACCCGAGCCCAGCAGTGGGACGATTATGGGTTGTAACGATGATTGATGATGATATATTTAATTTGGTAAAGTATATGATAAGACACGCAGTATGTTGCGTTTGTATCGTGGCTTCTAGAAATAAAACCAGCTAATTAAATAGCGCGTATAATACAAAATGTAAATATAAATTAGATACAGACATGGCGACATAATTCTGTACGTCTAGTAAGTCATAAAAATTGTGTCGGTTTCCGATCTACCATAGCATACTGTATAAGTGATATTAAAATAATATTCATTACAAGTTTATTACATTTTGTATCTTTATCTACGATTTTTATATTTAGCTATTTTGAACAAGGAAATAACATTGATACGTACCTAAGGAAAAAACACAGAAATAATTATCGCCAAATTGTTTGCGTTGGGGGCTCTGAAAGGCTAGATATATTTACTTCCAAAATTAATAGTGGATAAATCCAAAATCTTTTGATTGAAGGCCGTAAATGGCATCCAAATCTGTAAAAATATTATAATAGATTGAGATGACATTTGCGATCTTAAATGTAACGACTATTCATTCACACGTAACTTGGCAAGAATCTGGAAGAGACAGTTAAAAAAGCAGAGCAAAACTATAGAAAAGTTATGCACTCCTGTGAAGGGAAAACTCTTGTACCCCTTTTTAAGAATAATTCACGCATTAAAGCTTAAGAGTAAGTATGTTTTACTACTAAGACCAACAATTTACATTAAAAGAGCCACATTACCGACTTATCGCCTGGAACTCTAAAATGTATATTCTACAAAATGAAAAAACAAAAACATGAACAATAAGACATCATCGGTTTGATTCCATTATTGCTCCCAATATAAAATACGAATTAAAACGAATAAAATATCATTAAATATCGAAACAGATCGAATGGGATATAGTGCTGCGCAAGGTATTTGGCAAGAATCTGAAAGAGACAGATGCACAAACAAAAATCGTAATCTTTCTACGTATTTCCATGTTACTTGCCCATGACTATACCAATCTAAATAAAACGAATGTTTCCGTGACTTTGCTCCAAGCCCTTTAGTCGTATATAAATAACGCGTCTATCATCAACAACATTATACTCAGCAGGAAGATTCCATATTTTTCTTGCGGAACATAAAAATACTCCTATAGCTCACTAGCCGATACCCACGACTTTGTGCACGTTTAATTTATTACCTACCAGTGGCCCGCCCTCGCTTCGCTTCGGGAAAAAAATCTTCTATTTATCTTAGCGTAATGTTATAAAATATAGCCTATAACCTTCCTGGATAAATGGGCTATCCAACACTGAAATAATTTTTCAAATCGGACCAGTTGTTCCTGAGATTAGCGCGTTCAATCAAACATACAAACAAACTCTTCAGCTTTATAATATTAGTATAGATTTGGATCATAATAATATGACTACTAAAATATTTCGAAGAGAAACTTTCTTAGCCATGCTGAGAGTAAATATTCTAGGTCGTGATATGCAAATGCTCTCGTGTAAGTTGTTAGATTTAGTAATGGTACTGGTAGCGCCATTGTAAACTGATAATGGAGTTAAAGACTCCGAAACTATGAAGTGTTTGTAAGTATACCACAAGTAAAGCTTTACGATTGTTGTTTCTCAACATTGAAGCTAGCATGAATTTAAATAAAATTTGGAAATGTCCACAGCTCCTTACAACAACTTACCTAATAACTCCTATCTAAAAATTAGCTTAAAATTGTCCTTATCCCATAAAAAAGGTTATTACCTCATATGTAGCGATGACCCACCCAACTTCCGATTGCTGCGTTAGTAAACATTATCGATTACGATTGATATATGAGGCTTCTCTAACAAGCTTTAGGATTATAGGCAGTAGGAGTCAAATGAACCCAAAGATTATCCTTAAATTGGATATCAAGTTTTTGACACGTCGCTAATACAGGATATTGGGTAGTAACATGATAAACGAAAAACCTATGTATTTTACCAGCTGAAGTATTTACTCACACATTCAAAAAGACAACTTTTTTGAACGATAAATTAAATTAAAATAAAATTTTAATCATTCGGTAATATAAATTCTAATTGCACACACTTGTTCGCATTTTAATCAACGTGTAATTAAAAACGAGTAAGTAACTAATAATCTAAATGTAATTCTTACTTAGTGGAATTAATAACATGTCGGATGATAAAATAAAATAAATACTTATAAGTTTCACTCAATAACTTATCGGCTAGAGTTGTTGTTAAATGAAAACTTGTTCGTGCTACTGTACCTCAAACAATTTAAATATTCTATATTCAAAAAGAGATGTAATACTCACGCTACTCTTCCAAACTCATCCTTGGGTAGGTCCCGGTCGCCGGCGCCGCCCTCAGAGATCTTCGCCCTGAAGGCCGCGACGCGCGCCGCTATCTCCTCCTTCGGCAACCTGCGCAACCACACCATCGACACGCTCATTATTTACGACTACAGACCACAGATTACATAAAACACCGCACGTCGAACGCGCGCACGTTCGACGACGCACAGTACAGCCGACTCTACTCGACTCGATGTATCGTACACGCGCCAAATCGTCACATTAAATTTACATGCAAATAAACAAGCTGAATATACTGAAAACTGAAAATAAATACGAATCGCGGCCGCCCCACGGCGCACCGCACCTGAACCTACCAATGCATGACACAGTGCGGCGATTGCCGTAAGCGCGAAATTACTTTTGGAGAACAATAAAAAACAGCGATAACACGCTCGCGGCGTGCGCCTAACTGAACTCGGGAACGGTAAATAATGTATGAAACGGAGCTGGCGCAGGGGCCCGGTCCCGCTCCGATGAATTATTGATTTGACTCGTGCGCAGCAGGGGTTGCTGCCCCTCAGCCGCTCGGAGGGCGACTATCGATCTTCCGGATCGAGCTAGGGTGCAACGTAATGAAAAAATAACAAACAAAGGGAATTTTATTGAGCAAATAAATCGATAACAAGAACGACTTTACGTGCGCGATAAATTTCTAAGGAAAATTTGAAAAGTGGGTTATGTAAGCAATAGCAATTTAGAACGGAGTGGAAATGTAGTAATATTTAAGCATATACTTCTCCTTGAAAACTATAAAGAGAGAGACGGCTGAGATAGGCGAGCGGGAGAGTACACCGAGGAACAGCTGTTTCCACAGACCAGTATAACAATAGACGTAATGAAATGCAAATACTACGCTCGCAATGAGCCACGCGTTCTGCTTTCTGTATATTATTAAAGAGAGCGTTTCTCGCTAACTCCAACTATCATGCGTATGATTATTGGCTAATTACATCACTAATGAATTCAGTGGGTTAAGAACATAATCCACCCGCGACTTAAGAGCTTTTAAAGTTACCTAGTTAATTTCACATTAAGTTATAGCTTATTATCTAAATAAGGTCAGGTTCCCGAGCAAATCGTTTTCAACTCGGAATTGGTAAAGTTATCAAAGTTTGAAATATTTACGAGACGAATTCTAAGTTCATGCCACTGCCAACAGCGCATATGAACTCCAAAGAATTTATAGGTATTTTAAATTTTTAATCTCAAATATTCTTATGATTTAATATGTATAGTTTTTTAATATTATATATCAATGAGTTTTATCAAATCTATGGAAGAGCGAGTTTGCGCTTCGTATGGACTAGAATACCTCTTTTAACTCAATAGAAAACGTATATCTAATTGGCACTTACTTGATATTATTCTATTTTTTTTCTTATAAAGGTTAATAAAAGTCGTGAAAGAAAAAATAGAGCAACAATATTTTTTTTTTCTTATAAAAGGTAAAAGTAGTGAAAGAAAAATAGAGCAAAAGCTTTTTAAACTCTAGTCAGTAGTGGCGGAAGTGGCGTACTTTGAATCCCTCACTGCGCTCAAACAGTCCACTTTAGAATGCCTCTCTCTACGCTCAGGATTCTACTCCACAATCCTTCACTCCACATTGAGTTGAAAAGAAATATTTTCTCTTCAAAATGGCCCTATGGTAGGTAAATAATCTACTTTATATAAAAGCGAAAGGTCACTCACTCACTCATCACAAAATCTCAGTTTTAAATTTTGCATATAGGTTCTTTTAAGGACGTAAATGCTCACTAAGACGGGCTTTTATGATATTCAACCCCTAAGGGAGTTAAATGGGGTTGTAAGTATGTATGTACACTCTATATTGTTCCCGAAGCGAAGCGAGGGCGGGCAGCTAGTAATCTACTATTCTCAGGTATTATATTTTTACAGTAGGTTAATATTTTGCTGTAAAAGATGTAGTAACGAAAATAGAAGGACTAATGTGGCAGTCATAAGTGGATAGACAGAAGTCTATCTCTAGTCATACTCTATTGGCAGAGTGGTTGAGGCATTGTGATGAAACTGAACTACTGATGTATTTCCATACAGAAGTAATTCGCATTAATCATTCATAGTACCGAAAGTTTGACTCTGTTCTAATTAGAAACTACCAAAATATAGAAAAGTAATAAATTCATTTAAAACCCAGAAAATATTCCCAAAACTGATTAAAGGTCATAAACAATTTTAAAAGTGATGGTTATGGTATGAGGCTTTAATTTGCTGTTTCAGCAGCACACAATCAATCGTCATCTAGATTTTCAAGACTTCTGATTTAGGCATTGGAATTAGACTAAGTAGTTTATATAAAAATTCAGTTCAAATACAGTCTTACTTTTGACTGATTGTTTTTCTAAAGACCTTCTTTTGATCCACAATATTAAAACATCTAAATGATACATTCATATAAAAATACACAGAGCAGATGTCTAGGTACCAAAGTGCTTTTAGGCGCTTTGGCCACGGACAAACTTAAGTTGAGGCAACTATTAACTTTTAAGTTTCCTGTAAAAAGTTGCTATAATGTTTATGGTTAACACAATTTTAGGGTAATCTATGAGTGACACTGGCATTTCTGGGATGTGAAATCATCCAATATGTTACATTTGACAGTTGTGTAAACAGGCAACTTTAAATACCAGTATAATATTTAACAGTTTTGGCATTTAGGAATTAATTTAGACATTGATTACAGCAACTGAAAACTGTTGACAATCACCAGAACTCGAAACTCAGTTGCTATGTGTGCGCAGTTCAATTGAAATATAATATGTAGAGCTAGTTGCCAGTTTCTGCAATAGTTCTCAATGGGCAAAGTGCCTTAGTTCATATTTCTATAACCAATATATTTTATATGAGCATCCTGTATTATGAGGTAATATTTTTACAGTATGCACTAAATTAAATGTAGTTTTCATTTCTTTTACAATCATTTTCATTAAGTCAACAAGTACTGGCACATTAGAATTAAAACATTGAATTTCTTAAGAGTGGTAAACTCACTAGGGTAGTGAAATATATCTAGAAATGTAGCAAACCCACATTTTAAAATTTATTATAAGAGTATCAATATTATATTTTGTCAACCCCGTATTTAAACTTACCCCTGGTCTTCCAAGCTATCCTCAAGTTCTGCGCATTTCACTTCAATTTTTCGCTTCCTCTCGTGGTCCAGAATCTCACGATTTGGTTGTTTGTTTGAAACTGAATCCAACTTAGCAATTTCTTCTTCAGTGCGGTAGTTCACGGAATCTTTGGTTTTACGCGCTGCTGCCCAGTTCCTCTGCACGTAGCCATTGGTACCAGACCCCCTTGGAGTTGTCAGCCCAATCCCATTGTACATATTTGTGCTTTACGTATCTAAAAATCAAACATAAATCAATCAATTCTGTATTGCAATACACCTTAATCAGCATAGCACGCACCAGTTTGAAGACTACAAAAAAACCGGCTTTTATAGAAATAGATAGTGTATTTTATTCAAGTTATTTTAATTAACCAAATGATAAACTTGCATCACAATACCTTGTTGAGAAATCCAATAATTTTAGCACGTAAAACACACGTCCATCTTGGTTGAAAGATTTGGATTTTTTTTGTCTCCGCTCAGACTACGGGAGAAATAAAATATGACATTTAGACAGACTACAAATAAATATGACAACGTTGATATTATATTCTCTGTATATCATAGAGAATAATACCTCATTTACACTCGCGTGCGAGTCGCGAGATGAGGCATGAGACGAAGCACGAGATGAGAGTGTAAATAGTCGCTCGCGGCTCGCCTCGCGTCTCGGCCATAGAAAACAGAGAAGGTACCTTCTCTGTTTTCTATGATGTCGGCTAGACATGGGCTAGACATCCTCACGACGCATCACGACACGAAACCCTGTCCTCTAGACTTAATGACATCTATAATCAGTGGTATTGTGTTATTATGGCAACATTTAAGTGACAATAAAATAACGTCAATGTCACTCACTAAATGTCACATTTTCCTACCTACCTACCTAGTCTGATTCACTCTGTGGTCACTTTATTTGGGTTCCGAATTCCGATTGGTATTTTATTTTGGATGTGAATTCATGAATTGTAAACAATTTGATAGTCGTTATCTAAATCGAATTATTTTAGTTATTCAACCGGCATCTATAACCTAAACACAATGCTTGACAAAATGCTATATAACACGGTTCTTTGCCAAACATTTTCGCCGTGTGGACAATATCTCGTAGCCGGCAATATTTATGGCCAGCTAGCTGTTTTCGAGTAAGTTGATTTTTGAAACCACTAAGCTTCTCAAAGCTACGCTATTGGTAGTATCTTATAGCACTCGCTGGCGAATATTATTTACTTTGATAGTTTGATGTCAGAAAAGAGTATTGTTTATTGACTTTCTTGTAATATAAATAGATAGCCTCAACCCATTTGATGCCATCTGCAGCTCATGTTACCTGTGTGACCGATCAAAATTGGCTAGTGATAATTCATAATAAATAATATATTTTTTGTATATTCTGTGTAATTTATTAATTTCAGCTTATCAATTCTTTTTCAGTTTAGATCCGATCCTTAATCCTGTGGCAGACCTGTTGACGCCAGACTACAACAAACCAAAGTTCAAACACAACTTGGAATCATCAACACAAATCTGCAGCCTGGCTTCCACAGACAAGTTCCTTGTGGTCGGATTAGTAAATGAAATACTTGGATGGGATTGGAAGCAATTTCTGAATGCAAAACAGAGTAAACCGTCATGGGTAATACCTATATCCTCAAACTCATCCATAGAACAGTGTGATGTCAACAGTCTTTGGTTTTCTGAAGAGGATAACAGGCTTTATGCGGGATGTGGAGATAACAAAATATATGTGTGTGATCTTGAGGATGGTAAAAAAGTTGCAGTATATGAGGGGCATTCCGATTACATTCACTGTGTGCATGGAAAGTAAGTTGTGTACATTAAATATCCATTTTTAGAACCACTCAGTTATTACACAAAATAATTGTATCTCCTAATTCTTTTCTTTGAATTAATCATTTATGTGTATGAAGATATCAAACTCACTACAGTTCATCCAGCATTTTGCAAATATTGGTACACATCAGCTTCACTTGTTCATTTACTATTGTATTTAAAATGAATAACCATATAAAATAAATGAAAGAAAGAAAGAAATATTTCTTTAAGAGACTTTTAATTGAAACATTGCAGAGTGACATTTTTATTTCACCCATCGTCTGAAAAAGTCAACACTCAGCAATCGACGCAAAGTAATAAATTATAAGTATGTAATATTATGTTTATAGTATTCTACAAATCCACCAGGTGGATTCAGAATGAAGTAGTTGATATAATTATGTATTTTATATTCCAGTGGTCAACAGCTTGTCTCAGCAGGTGAAGATGGGATGGTAAAACTGTGGGATACAAGGACTAATAAATCACATAATAAACTTGAACCGCATAAAAAAAGTAAATTGGCTAGGCCTGACATTGGCAAGTGGATTGGGTCTGCGTCTCTGGGAAATGATTGGATTGTAAGTAATATAATATTTATAATGAAACAGTAGAGAACAGCAATGACACAGTATACTTATCACTAACACCCATGACCCAAGAATAAATATTTATTATCTGACCTAGTTAGGAATCAAACCTAGGACCTCTCATTTTTTAGGCAGAATCACAACCAACTAAGCTACTAGATCATTATTATTTAATGGTGATTGTTAAAATATTCCAGGTATGCGGAGGAGGTCCACGTCTTGCCCTATGGCACTTGCGTTCACTCGATGCTACAACAATCTTTGACATCCCAGATCATGGCATCAATGTATCATTCTTCCACGATGACATTGTGATAGCTGGTGGGACTGCTAAACATCTCTATCAGCTCAGCTATTCCGGAGACATCAGAGTTGAGATACCAGTGTCATCTACCACCGTATACTCAGTTGTGCTACGAACAAGCCCCAATAATGTCCTGTCAATTGCTGGTTCCAGTTCTGACATAGATCTGTGCACTACATTTAATTATAAGGATCAAGTGCTGAGCTTTAGGTGATAGAAAATTAATTAGATAACAAATTTTGATAAGTTTTTTTAAATAAAATTAATTATAATTTTTGATAAATCTTTTATTATTGTTTGTGGTAATTACTAAAACTCTTTAGAGGTTGTAATCATAAAAATGCTTAAATCTTTATTCCTTAGTGTTTACGGATGTCGGTTCTAGGCTATATTCGTTAATATTTATAGCAATCTACAGATACACTGATTGAAAGTGAATTAAAATAAAATTCATTGAAAGATAAAAACATTTAATACACAATTTACAAGATTTTTACAGCAAAAAAGATATTATGAAAGATATATTATTCTCGTTAAACAGTTGCTTTTATCGTAAATTATTTTCTTCTAATAAACAGAACAATAATAAGAAATATGGCAAGAATATGATTATGAACTTCATTCATCAAGGATTGTACGCATTTTACTATATAACAAGTACTCACGATTATATACATTGTATTTATTGTACCCCCAAATTTTCTGCGATGTATTTAACGTACCGATATACAGTGGGAACAATTTTGTAGCGTCACGTCACTATCAAACACGACGAAGTACGCGAGATCCCACAGATTAAAGAAAAAGAAATAATTTGTAATTCGCCATTATAAGCTTCACATTCTGAATGTAGTAATAAAGATATGAGGTAACTAGTGTTTTAAGTTGGTCAAACGAAGGTCAAATGTATCCATGTCCCGCTAGCACAGCGGGGATGAACCCTTGACTGCCGTCTCTCTTCCTCACGTAGAACCATTCAGAGTCCACGTCCGACTCCACACCGCCCCCTTGAAGCAACACTACCACATCACCTTTGCTCACACACAACGTATTATTCAACACACTGCCCGTATAGTCACTGTTAACAACTAACAAAGTTTGTCTTTTTACTGTCCTACGCACGGCCTCCTTCTCGTGAAGTTTATCGATATTAGAGCAAACTGATTTAGTCTTTAGGTATAGGGAGTCAAAGTCCTTTTCGGCACAGGAGGTTTTGTATTTCTTTTCGTTGCGCGGCCGGTAGCGGCACTCGGAGCGGGTTCTGCCCCGGAGTTGCTCCTTTTCGGTGTCCGTCAGGTTTCCGCAAGGACGAGGGTATATGTCGGTGCTGCTTTCCCAGCACGGCGTCTTCTTCTGAACGGATGTTCTGAAATAGAGATAATATTCATTAGTACCAAATAAAGAAAGAAACTCTTCAGCAACGGCACCGGTTGCGGGTGTATATTTTCAAGCGTCCTTGTCCTTAAAATATTCCTTCACACTATACGAGTAATAAACTTTCATTTTTAAGTTGTGTTTTATCATGTTGGAAAATCAATTATTGACTTTGGCACTTAATTAAAACCTAAGGGAGGACGCCCACACAATAAGGCGTGGCGAAGATACGGCGAGCTTCATACTATCTGACGTGAGTCAGACGTGACTGACGTCATTGACTCATGTTAGATAGTATGAAACACGCTGTATCTGCGCCGTATCTGCGCCAAGCCTTACGCTGTCTGCGTCCTCCCTTACGCTGTGGGCGTCCTCCCTTAGGCTTCAAACAAAGTGGGAGCGGGGCGGGCAGCGGAAGCGGAATAGCGGAAAGGCGGAAAACGCACATTCCTACACGTGTACACAGTGC
>DWKA01002890.1:0-10107 GCA_018249155.1 Panoquina ocola ocola
AAGTAGATATAAAGAAAGAGACAGATAGATGCGCAGAAGTCGTTTTTAGGTACCGGGGGATCATGATTGGCTCGGTACCCAAAAAACGTACTTCTGCGCGTCTATCTGTCTCTTTTCCGCCTGGCCAGAGCTATACTGAACATTTAAATTTTGAAGATAACAAAAACGTCTTACCTGTGTTCTCACACCCGTCTGTATGCGACACGCACCCTTCAGCTCCTAGCCGCACAACATTTCACAACACAGTTCATGCAAACGCAATACGCAGATGTATATGGCATGGTATGGAGAACTACTCGATATTACACAGATCAGGGGTAACACATAAGGTACCTAACAGAAATGTTTTGTTGAATGTAGTTCGTATCTTTGGAATAAGTAACTTACATAAGTTATAGAATGATATTTGCAATTAAATACAAACTATTATAGTTTTTGAACACGATAACCACCTATAACGAAACGAATTCAGCAAAACATTTCCAATACAAATACATGAACTGTCTCTATAGATCCCATGTCATTTATAATTTACAACTGACTAAATATCAATAGTGGATTGTCTAAAAACACTGTCTTCTCAAATTTGGACGACATCATTAGTTAAGATCTTTTTGTGTTTTTCTACAAGATCTTTACTCAACAATAATATACCATGCACATATGCACACACAGGGTTATAATATACATGGTAGTTCAACGGTTAGCGATGTGTAGTTACCAAGGTACACAAAATATCGTAAGACACATGATACATATATAAAATATATTTTTACATACCGACTGTAGGTTCATCCGGAAGTGTTAATGGTTGAAAGCAAAACACGTCATGTTAATGAATGAGAGTTAGAAACTAATCAAATAAAACCGTAATTAAATAAATAAATACGAAAGAAAGATTTCTAGTAATAAAAAGTAATTATTTCAATGACGTTAATGAAGGTTTTAAAATAAAATAAAATATTATACAAGTAACTAATAATCAACTACAACCAAGTATCATATAACTAATAACAACAACTGTTTATGCGCTTAAAATAAATAACGACGGTATGGGAAGCATTGTTTAATATGTAAAAACGTCGTCTATTTATATTATCAAACAAAGATCACAAAAACAAATATATCCTAACACAACATCAATATCGCGATGGGCTTCATGAAACATTCGGAAAACCATGGATCTACAAAAACACCCAAAGTAAATATATCAAGCATTTTTTTATTTTACGTACCCAATGTTTGAAATGTTTTAGGCCTGAAAGCTGAATACTTTTATCTCTATTTTTCCCAAAAAATATTTATATATTTCATGGAAACTTAAAAGAGTTTCAGAGGGGAAGTATGAACTGTTCCGCTTCGGAATGTATTCAGATCCTTTCAAGCAACAATCACTTGCAAGCAACAAATGTTTCGATGACGGCACATACGAATCAGCAGTTTGGAACACAGTGAAATGAATGGAATTATTGTAACCATTGATTTTAAGTCAAAATTGTTAATTAGGGCAAGACCGACGATACTAATTAACTTGTGAAGGGACATAACGTCGAAAACAATGAAGAACAAAACCGTTCGCTCATCAATGGAAACAAGGATCACGATCATGACAATGAAACATTGATTACTGAGCAAATTATCTTTGATGCTAAATCAATTCACGGAAATGTAAAGGTATGCAATCTCACAGCAAGTTACACATCAACGTCTATACAATGATTTTCATGGTTTTTATCATTATAATACTGACCTTGGTCGGTGTTGGATCTTTCAGCTGCGGCACAAGCGGCTCGCCATTCCTGCAACTCCGGGCTCGGTATGAGACCAGCGGAACCACCTGATGCATCTTTACGTGCTTGCCACCAGTGAGAGTCGTCTTTGCTAATGATCTGGAGTTTTGTGAAACAACACATGAATTTATCATTTTAATGCTGTGTTTAAATCTTAGTTTAAATTTACAAGTAATGACAATGTCAAGAAAGATATCGATACCTTTGGCCAATGGTTTATACGACATTTGAACCCAAAGGTATCGATATTATTTGTGTTGGATATTTGTTATTGAAATATTTGATGGATATTATGAGTTATTAGGAATGGTGTAAATTATAACATTTATCGTGACTTTGCTTCAGAAAAATGACTTTTCAATAGTTGAAATCGTACCTGCAGAATATCTCCAGTATTGAATGCGATTCCGGCTTGAGCGCAAGGTATCAGTTCATCTTCCAATGGATCATAGTCAAACTGCGCTCTTACAAATATCTGAAAAATATTCAATAACATTACCAATATTACGTATAAAATTTTCTGCAATGAATGCTAAGCGTATTTATGTTCATGGGTTTGTACAAGATAACATATTAAACGACTTGCTGAATAAAAGAAAGCATTGAAGTCAAGGCAATATAAGAAATATATAATACTTACTTGTTAATAATATATTACAAGATAATCGTCAAAAACATTAAAATATGAGGCGAAAGAAAATTTTAGATAATACGTTGCAATTAGGCTAATGTGGCAATTACAAGGATAGCAACTATATATCTGTAAAGGACCACATAGGGCCGTAACACAATAGATATATTTAATGATATAATAAGCGAGTGATTACATGACAATGATGCAACGATAAAGAACAACAAGCGCACAGAAACGGGAACAACGCGGGGACGCGCGGCCATGCCCGGGTGACAATAACAACACAACATAAAAGAAACATCATAAACATGATAACATAAACACAACATAAAGTAGCAACTGCTCTGGTAATCGCTACTTACTAGCACGGGCGAAGGCTTAATCCGGAATAGCTAGTCAAGACAAAAAAGTACAGGTTTATATTTTAGCGTTTAACACAACCAATTAGTTTATGCTTTAATGACAAGCATTAGTAGTTTTTGAAGATTTATGTGCGCTTGTCGACTTTCATTTAAAACCACTACGTTTTCAGTTAACTCCTCTGAACTCGAAGCACGCGTTAGTACACATCTATTTCAAACAGTCAAATCTGCATCTACATCAAAAACACTCTCCATTATTAGCTTAGTCTCAGTTGCTATATTCGAAAAGGGATTAGCGAATTCAAACACTAGCATTCCTTTAACAGACACAGAGCTCTAGGTAGTTCTCAAATCAGGGTTCTAAGGAATATATTTGAATAAATAAAAAAGTTTTACCTCGCACGGTGGTGGTGCTGATCGATACGACGGCACAATCTTGAATGTCACTGACCCACGAGCCTCGCGCTGAAAATCGTCATAAACAGAACCCATAAAGGATTTAGAACTTGATAATCCAATTTAAATTATCCTATAAAGATACGATCGGCGCAATAATTACATTGTAAATTGAGAACATTAGATCGTTGTCATTTAAACGAAGCTATTACACGAAAACATTACTTTTGCTATCAATACTTAAGAGATCATTCTCATCTATTTCGATAGAGAGGATATCGTCGAAAGTTTGCAAACGTCCTCGTAAAAAAACGATATCTTCATTATTGGTACTTAAATCTCAACCACAAAACAACATAAGCGTCAGCATCACTAAATCTTTAACGTTCTTATCAAGTCTTTTTACTAGATGTAAATAAACTAATTTATGTTCCTAATAAATCTCACGTGGTAAACAAGTCTCAAATAATACGGCCTTTAAGTAAGTTAATGTTCCTACTCCATTTACAATGAATTATGAACGTTAATTTAGGTAGATCGAATTGAGAGATACTCGTATACTGTAATTGAAACGTTATGAAAGTTAACGGTAACATGTCCGAAACTATTACTCCTGCAGTAATGAATAATGGCCCGACATAAATATCATATACCTACGTGCGCATCCTAGCTTGTCCCCAACATCGATAAATGTACATTTTACGACGGTTTCTGAGTAAGTAGTTACAATAAACTGTATACTGTAGATTGACTATAAACCTTAACAAGTTATAAGATTAGACTCAATTGGCAATAAAAAAATTTATAAGACCTAATAGGTACCTAGTAATATATTTCTGTCCAAAGATTGTTTTACGCCAAAAAGTAACCGTAATTTTGAACTAATTTAATGTATGATTGAATGATAAACGTCTAATAATATGAAAATGTCATAATGTAAAGGGTGAAACTCTTTAAAAACAAACAAATCTATTACTATCCGAATATGCCTAAGGAAGATGTTCCTATAAGTACGAAATTGTATGGCAAATCAATCTGCAGACGTCAACCCTTATAAGACACGTTGGTTCCTACTGAGAACAAGACACGCGTAAGAATTTTTATTGAATCCTGAGAGACGTACGATTGGATCGTTTCCAGTCCACAACACTTCAGTACAGAATGTGGCGGCAACGATAGATGGGCCCGCATCAATATTAACTTTTTATTTCCCGAGGGAACTTTGAAAGAGTACAGGAATTGTACGGCGGATAGTGTCAGGCAGTGTTTGTGCAACTTTGAAAAAGGACCACAAACGTAATGTATACGAAAAGGTAACCTCTTTATTACGAATGCGCATTGTGTTAGAATAATTGAACACAGCTACTACATTTATCATTTTAATTAATAATAGCGTTTAGTTATTAACTGAAAATTTCAACATTTTTATAATTTAAAATAAATAACGAAATAAACTCAAATAACTTTTAGAGATTTAAAACTTAACCCTTGTTAGTTATTTTTAGTCATCGATCGAATTTCTAATATAATATTGTACCATTTTCATTACTTTCAAATGCGACCTTTGCTCTTATTTTTATTTTGGCTTTTATTACTACATATAAATAACTTTAATTATTATCATGACCATGTTCATCAGGTTCTATTTCAAATTATATACCAGCATCCTTTGAAGCTGCGCGACGGATTGGTTCGCCACGGGGGTTCCGTTGATCTCTCGTATCTCGTCCCCGACGTGTAGTGTAGCTTGTCGGTGTATCATACCACCGTGCATGATCCTTGCCACGATGCAGCGTCCGTCATCTGCTATCTTGAGGGTTATACCCTGTTCAGACAAATTAATAGAATAATCATTTTCATCATTACAATCCATAATCGTCCCACTTCTGGGCTCAAGTCTCCTCTCACAACGTGAGGGGTACAGGCCATAGTCTACCACGCTGGCCCAGTGCGGATTGGAAGACTTCACAACACCTTTGAGAACATTATGGAGAACTCTTAGGTGCGCAGGTTTCCTCACGATATTTTCCTTCACCGATAATTAACTGGTCATTTAATTAAGAGAATAAATTAATTAATTATCAAAAAGGCTGATAGCTAAGTGTTGCGAATATTGGTCTCCTGAACGTAGCCTTGGTTCAAAATCTGGCTGTGTCTCTAAAACAGAAAATATCATGTGTGTATTACAAGTTAAAGTTCCAGCTCTGGTGTAGGAAAATATCGCAAAGAAGCCAGCACAGTTGAGCACTTCACAATGTTTTCAGAGTTTCATGTTATACAAAAATTGAGCTAATTAAACATCGAGAAATAATTTACAAGATTTGATTACACTAGAAACCGGACAGCTGCAGCCACACAAAAGCTCGTAACATGATACGATCAATCTAGTACTGATTATAAAATCAAAATTATTATAAGCATAATTTCTCGTGAAAGCTCATTTTGGCATATACTTAATATGTAGATATCTAATTATAGACGAACAGCATAATTTATACTATGCCGACAGAACATGAAGAGGTTACGTTAATTGTCTGAAATTGAATAGGAAATGAGAATTAACAGCGGTTTCCGCGCGAAAATTCGTGTAACCACGTACGTTTGCAAATGTGATTTTGCGCTGATGACATACTTAATTATACATATAACCACCACCCATACGATTTTCATAAAGTATGAGTCCAACTAAGCTTGCATTGGTTACAAATTTTCCAAGGCTTTGGTTGGAGTATTACCTGTAACTTTTATTTCTTGCTAAGAAAGTTAAAGTATCCGCAAAAAAATTACAAGTTATATGACTGTTTTTCTTGCACCAATCAAAGTTTGTTTATCTGCCGAGTTATCGAAGAATTTTTCAATTTGTAAAGTTTCCCGATATTAATTTTATCCGTGAAAGTTTCAAAGTTTCACTCTAGTTATGATTTGCTAATAAAACTCTTTTTTTTGCGTTACAAAACGACATCTACCGTGGAGAAAAGATGATCTAGATCTACGTCTTTTCCTTTTAGATTGTATTGAATGCTAGTGACATTTATAAATCTTACCCTGTAGGAATAGCTCGGTACAGCATAAAATAAAAGTACTTCATAGTCCATCCTCCTATCTTAGAGATTTGTATTATCTCTATTTTATTTTTATCTCAATTTGTTCGTGACCGACTTAAAAGTAGTACTGTTATCCTGTACGAGTATTATTATTGGCGGCAACAGCAATGAACAGGTCCTGCACAATAGTAATGTAAGTAGTAAGTTTGAATGCTCTTTAAAATTACGATTAGTAATCTTTAGTAATCTGGCCCGCACTAGAAGATGCTGAGTTTTATTGAGTCGTCGTGCTTAGCAGTGTCGCCATCGTCGTCAGTGTTTGGCTGTATCTCCTCATCGTACACCTCGCACGCGACCACCTCAATTATACTTGATTATACCGAGTCTTACGCTAGTCTTTTGTACCATCGACTTGTTGGAATTCTTCTGGAATTGCACGAAGTTTACCTGCGTCACGTTCTCGAACTCTGACTCAGGGTCGTTGTCCTCATCGAGGGTTAGCTACGTCACCTCATCTTACACCTCCCGCGCGATCACTTCAAGTTTTCTCGTGTATTCACCGAGTCTGATATTAGGTGTATCATACTTACCATGGGCTCGTCCTCTTTTTCGTCAGGGGTTACCTACGTCACCTCGCCTCACACCTTGTACGCTACCACTTCCACTATCCTTGAATATACTGAGTCTTATGTTTAGGGTAACGTACCATGGGCTCGTCGGTGTTTTTCTGGAACTGCACGAGGCGCACCCGCGTCACGTTCTCGAACTCGGGCTCGGTGTCCTCATCCTCGTCGGCGGCCGGCTGCGGCGCGCGCCCGTTGACCGGCGGAGGGGACGCGCGCAGCGACTCCTCACCGTACACCTCGCGCGCGACCACGTCGTGCGCTTGGAGTAGGGCCTGGGGACAATGCGATTTGCTTTTACTTTTGGTATAGGTAAAAATAATACTGTATGTAGGTAGTCGTATTAAGGTGTAGCGTCAGTCAACAAATCGCTGTGGTCGGATTAGCTGTATATTATTTCTATTGTCCAGTACATTAAAGTGGCGCAGTCGGTAGGATATTCGTCTAATATCAAAGACAAGTAATAGACTGGTTTTAACCCATTAATGGCCCACTACAGAACTCTCCCATAAATAAGGAGGCCTACAGCATACTCTAGCTGCTCCAGTGCGAATTGGTGGAGATTAGAGAAGTAATAAACTAATAGACTAAACTTTATATTCAAAGAGTTGCTAATAATGAGTTACTTTCCTTATTCCTTTTATTCATTACAAAGTATCTTTCCGAAAGGATGGTAGAATTAAGTTGTCATGCAGAAGTATATCAATGATACCTATATGATTAAATCATTTAAAATTTCAGTATCATACTGTCTGTCTCTAATTTATTTATGTAATGTTACCGGAAATGTGTGAAATCGCGATATTGTATACAATTCCTAGTCAAAGTATACAATTATTCCGATGCCACTTAGGAAATGTATAAAATATTGTTTTAAACTGTATTCAATACATACATGACCTGGGAAATGTATACATTTCCTAACATATACAAGTTTCATTTCTAAAAACAAAACAATTTCTTGATTGTTCGATCGGTCCAGTATGGTAACCATTATGGTACATGCGTAGCACTTAAAATTTTATGACATAACCATTAAAAGTAATGACGAACCTTAAAAATTTTACTCAGCAACCAGAAATGTATTTAAAAATAAAAAAAAATGACAAACACGAGTGTATCAAATGAACTCATCATAATCATCATATCGATCAATCATCGATATCATGAACTCATCATAATCATCATATCGATCAATCGATATCATGTTGCGGTGACAAACGCGGCATCCACACAAATAACAATTTGTCTTCATTAAAATTTGCCATTTGTATTCGGGAATACATTTCCCGAAATACACTCGCTAATGATTGAATTATCGAGACCTGAATGAACGGGACTGTTTCAAAATAATTCAACAAATTAACTGATGTATGTGATGTTGAACCGAAAGTAGCGAACGGTCAATTAGTTTTTCAGTGGCCGGGAAATAGTCCTGAATAATAATTCTTAAAAAATCCTTAATCCTTTTTTATTTCAACAGTAATATTTTCCATTCCAGCTTTTTTAACTTTTACTTGATTTGCATTTTAAATTTGGAATTCCCGAACGGTGAAAAGTTATACATTTTTATACACTTTAAAAGTTTTGTTTTTAATTCACTTATTTATATTTTGAATTTGTTTATACTCGTAGTACCTGCCTCCAAATTTCATGAAATATTTTAAGTTCCTTTTCTAGTAAATAGTTGTTACATGCAGTTTGGAAAACTAAGAGTTCTTTGTTCGCAACCATTATCCCCATTGCACCTGGCAGAGTATTCAGAACCTGCACATTTAAATGGCAAAGATAAAATTAAACCTAATGCACTTTTACAGCTACAGGTCTAACTTTACGGTAATTTTAAGCAGAGAGAAGGACATAAAATCGTGTGGGATAATATATTCTGAAAAACTACCGATAACACAGTTTTACTGGTTTCCACCGTATTTGAATTTAAATAATGCATAATAATTAATAGTATTATTCAATATTCAAATGATTTAGAGAGTATTTTATTGGAATTTCTAAGCATCATTCACTAGTGGGTACCTATTCTTTTTACACAATAATATTAACTATCTATTTATAGGCTGAACAGGACAGAGTAGGTACTATATATAATCGGTTCCACTGGAATCTGTATTACAATATTTTTGACATACACAAGTACATTTTGGCTTGAACATGAATAAAACATTTTTGATTTACACAACGGAATACGGGATGTTTCGAATACACGCGACACATCAAGTGAAGCATTTTTGGATGCCAATACCCTTGGAAACGTGTTCATTTCCCGTTGCCGCAATCCCGCATTCGTCGATGCAGGGGAGCGCGATATTTCGATCGGCAATCAGTCGAAGCTTGCATTGGGCGGTTTGGGAATCGTCGCTTCGGCCGATGCGTCGCACAAAAGCCTCGCACGATTCGGAACTAATCGCAATACACAACCCTCAGAGTCAATTTACGGCAATGAACAATGGGTAAACAATGGCTCGTCAAGTCAACTGAAATAATTCTCATGTGACAAACTACAACATCGTTCTAGAGATAAGAGTAAATCAATCTTGTTGATTGATGTTTCTTTCAGTGTACCACGTTTTGGGCAATTTATGTGTAAGGATAAACATTTGAGTATTGATTATGATTAAAAACTTGAGATGAAAGATGATGGAAAAAGTTGTGCAGTACACGAAGTAAGTGTTAATTATCGCGCACTAAGAAAAAGGATGATAATTAAGAAATTTTCAACTATTTTATCAGAAGTAAATTACAATGAATAATAGTTTAACCATAATATTTTTAGCCAAACAATTTTTTTTCCGTTTACGGAACAAGAGCACTTACGAAACGTAGGTACATAATTACCGACGTAACTAATTGAAGTTAATCAAATAAAACCGCGTTACAGTTCGTATCTAATCATCAAAAATCCACTTTCAAGATATATCCCATAATCTTCTACCGTTAACTGGGATAGTGTAAATTGCATTAGAGATCTTATCTAAACGACAGCGGTATTTCCGAGATAACCGGGAACAAAACCTTCGTTAACTGCACAAGACCACACTGGACTGTTTGCGCGAACAACTGGGTCGTCTCCGAGTAAATTATGACAATACGACAGTAAACAAGGTACTTACTTTAGTGTATATCTAAATATATATAAATTACGTGTCACGGTGTTTGTCCTTACGTAAAAACCTACTTAAATGGAAGGAAGATTTTTCTAACCAGTATTGAAGACATATTTTTCTTAAATTTTATTATAGCTAG
>DWKA01002891.1:0-10107 GCA_018249155.1 Panoquina ocola ocola
CTACTAAAGCTAGAACTTAGTAAGTCATTAGTAATCTGTGCTAGAATTAGAACATAAGATTTAGGAAAAATAAAATATTGTTTTTTTCAAGCTTTTAGAACACTAAAGAGTTTCAAAGAAAATCTGTAATTGGTGTCCATTTCAGATCCACGCGAGGATAACCGCGTAAACAGTTACTATTATAGTTTACTACCAAAACACCATTTGTGTAGTAAAATACGTTATTTTTATCGATATTTATTATTACTTCGAACGCTTTGAAAATAGTCGCCCCGTAAGCAAATAAAACGTCTAATAATATAAATCTTAGTAAGGTATTTGTAACAAACGAATAAACAGTTTCTTGTTACAAGCCATATCTGAGATCGTAAGACACAACATATAAAAATATCTCGCTGCAATAAAATAATTATACACTTGATTTGTTGTCCCTCGTTTACTAGGCCGGAATGTAGGAGGAGAGAAAGGGAGAGAGATAGTAATAAAAGGATAGATAGTGGAATCCCGCGGCGTAACATGTGCATCTGCTTAGAGGGAAGTGAGCGTAGATTCTGTGGAGACTACGGGATGCGTGGAGTAGATGTTTCGAAGAATATTTTTTGTACTCTATCCGCTATAGTCACCATACTGTTTATATAAATGAATTATTTGGAAATACTTTTTAACTGAAAAACTATATTTTTGGATCTTATCCAGCCATGTTTTGGAGGATGTACATATTGGTAAATTGTCATCGTTAGCAATTTTCAAGTCCTGTTAGAAGTGGTTTGGTAGCAGAAATTTTTTTGACAAATATGTTGATCATTTTATAACAGGTTCAAGAATATTGGGTGAGCGTTAAGAAGTAACAATACTACATAACACTACAAATGCCCTACATTAACCGCTAATATTATAAAATAAAATTTATAAATACCTATTGCTTACCTAAGCATATAACAAAAACTTTAATAGCTATCATAATCACTGATTTACTTTTTTCTAACATTTCTTTAGATTTTTTTTGTAAAGTGTATGAAAAGAAACTATATTTTTCCGTAACAGACATTATTTATTTTACATCCAGTACACACAGGATATTATGAAACGTTATTATCGTAAACCTGTCCAAATATTTTTCTGTTCGACGCATCACCAAAACATCGGAGCGGCTTTTCGATTTTGTGTTTAAATTACGACCGGCGGGATTTCTGCCTACGATCAATAAATCAATAAATATATGTGCGGCCGGCCCGTCCGTCTGTCCGTTCGACATTAATGGAAATCATTGTTTGTTTAGGATGCCGCTATCCCTGGCTTCGGCTTGTTATTAAACGGAAGCTGTCATTCGACAAGACATTTTGTGCACTAATTTTCATAACGTTTTTGGATCTATGTATCTAGAAATATCATTGTAGATACTTTTAATCAGTAGGTACTGTAAAATAAATAACAGCAAATATGATTTGTTCTCAGTTTACCTACAGCTAAAACACGTGTAAATCAGTAAAACGATGTGAGTACCTAAATCTCTCGAAAACTGCACGAATTTTACTCCACCGAGTTCAAACTCTGAAAACTGAACTTTAACAACCATTTCACTTCATCAAATTACGCACGTACTCATTGCAGGGCGTACATTCGGACAAAAAACACCTGCACCACGTTCAAACACCATCACGATTCCGATGCAAATCGAATCGCATTTGAAACGAGTGCAGCTACACCATAACTACTGTTTCGAATTTCAAAAACAGCCGGCAACGATAAATTTAGGGGTTTTTTCACCGTCCACGCAGCCGCAGGAGGCAAAAAAGCCTACCTGCTTCCCCGTCGACCCACAATGGTTCCGTCCCAATTTATTCAGCCGAACGTCGCAACATTTCACGTTGTAGACGCCCGAAATAAAAGATTTAAATCTTCGCCCAAAACGAATAAACTTACGCACAAAAGACTTCGGCAATCGCTTATTTTTTAGGAACAAAAGCGGAGTCCCGCCGACCGTAACTTTAGTTTTTACGAGAACCAAAATTTTCATAGACAAAACGAAACAAGAAAGTTTCTTGACTGCCGTATGTTTTTAAACAGTAATTTAATTTTACAAAATTCTGATTTCGTCTTCCAACATTTATCATTTACTTTGCAGTGTCTGTAATCAATTAATCTCGTAAGCTAAATTTGACTAGGCGAAGCAGGGCTATTACTTTAAAAATAAAATACTTTACAATAAAAACAACGTCTGAGGTTGTAAACAAAAGTTACTTTATCTCTCAAGATCTAACCACTTACATCTACTTAACGAACATCAAGGGTCTGTCACATAAACAACGCACGGACCACGGCCCACAGACCTCAAATACACGGATCGGAAATGTACTCGCGGGGATAGTGGTGTGCTAGTGGTACAGCCAAGTGTGAAAATGAGCTGTGAAAGCTTTAAAAACAACGTCGGCCGCCTCGTTGGACGGAGCAGGCGCTAAACGGCCGCGTACATCCGCTGTATGGAACGACCATCAATAAACAAGGGACAACGATCTCAGCTAAAAAGGCTTTATAAGTAAGCATTTGTATTAAGGTGGACATCATTAGTCATTAAATATTATTCTTAGAATTATAAGACATATTGACACTATGCTCGAAGTAGAGTATCAAGTGTTGGGGTTTTATGAACTAGGTATACGTAATTTTCTGAGGAAAAGTGACTTAATGCAACAACTGAGTTAGGAAAAAATCTGACGAAATTTCTGGACGAAAAAACAACCGCCTTACTCTCCCTGGACCAAGTTAAAGATGTTTATTTAAAAAGTAACTATTCTAAAGCTTGGTAACTGTGAAAACAGTTCTCATTTGTGGTGCTTGTGCTATGCTAAGAAGATTAGTGCTGATCCAGTATGGTGTCATTTTACGATACGTTATTTTGCTCAATTGTTAGTGACGATCTATACATTCGTATATATGTAGAATTATAGATAAGTCTTAAAAGAACAACTTGTAATGATCACTAACTGGACGAACTTGTCTTAACGTCCACAGTCCTCTTCTTTTTAGTAACGAACAACAGCAATCTGATACTCCTATTAATATAATACTCTCCTCTTAACTTGGCAAGAGTCTTAAAGAGACAGTTAAATGCGAAAAAGTCGTATTTTAGAAAAAACGATATTAGCAAAATCATCAATGAGTCGTACGCCGGGTCGCTGCACCTAATTCAAAAGGTCAATTCGTTTTCAATATAGGTAATCAACTGCTGACTACTGCCGAGGTCGTAATTGCCATAGCAAACTGAGGAAATAAGGCAATTTAAAAATTCCTGTCAAGCACACTACAGTCCCAAGCAACGGGCGGTTCTAAAGATAATCATCCTTAATTACATGGCTATCCATCATCGAAAACCAACAAACGAGCTGGTATTTTGAAAAGCGGAGCCCACCCACCGCCCGACAGGCAAAATTATACAGAAACGTTCATCATTATAATAAGCAATAACTATCTGAACAAAAACAAAAAATATCTAACCAGTTTCTTGGCGTATTTAATTGCAGGCATAAACTACGCTTATAATGGAATACAACGATACATTATTGAAGTCGTCTGTACATACGATGTACAAAATAATCATATACTTACAGTGTAATAGATCATTATAAGTAAGATAAATGATACACCGCGCAATATATCTTGAAACGATTCTATCCCCAAACGCGACGGTCCTAAGAATAATTCAAGGGAGAAATTTATAGAAAAGGATATCGGAATTCGAAGCGTTGGAAATGATTACGACCACAATGGTGCTGATAGCATCGAGTCGGGCTCCGCCAGCGCTCGTGTTGCCGGTATCACGCCGTGCATCGCCTAACGAGCGGTACAGTATGCCTGCACACTTTATTATATCACTATACCTGTACACTTACACTGAGACAGTCCCCTTGCCTGTACACTTTATTATATCACTATACCTGTACACTGAGACAGTCCCCTGTTTATGAGTTGGAAGCACGCGCTAACGAACTAGCAGATAATATATTTTTAATTTTGGAATATTGTATTACCTAAGCAAAATGTGTCTGACTGAACGTATTTAATGTGATTGTTTTTCACTAATAGTAATTTAAGGAAATATCCTCCTTAATATGGCGCTAGGTAAGCTTTGTTGCACGATAGGTTTCAGCTTAGCAGTTATAGAAGTATAGAACAAAAGATATTCTTCGTCTACCTATATTCTAAAATATTTATGTAGCGTATACGTATACTCTACACTAGTCTACACCTTATTTAATTGTTCCATGCTTTGCACCTAATCTGATAGAAAGGGGAGCTCTAAGAAATTACCTTCGTATCTGTCTACTAAACCTCATGTCAGAACTACTTTTTGCATCTTACTAACTTGTAACTAACCTAACCTGTACAAATTACCTATTAAAATTTTTCAACAGTCCTCTATCGTTCACCTAATGACTACATTTTCGTTTTGGTATCCCGGCCATTATTTTCCTCGCCGCGTTTACTCTCCCATTTCGCCGTATACTATTTGGACGCAACAAAGCTGGTTCCAATAACGAGGATGGCTGATACGATCGCGGGCTGCGATCACCTCGCCAGATAATTGCACAGAATCCTCTCGGCTCTTTTGTAAACGCCGAGCAAACATACCTTGTTATTGTTACATGGCCGTGCGCTGCGTTTTTTGGTTTATTCTGCCTACTTAATGCACCTTCTATAATTTATTGTGAATATAATATGATACGGCAACGAACAATAGCTTATAATAGTCTAGCTAGAGGTTTAAAAGTGAGGGATTTGTGGCTGAAACTTGGAGGTATACGCGTTTAAATTTTGTGAAGTTATATGCAAACTGAAACTGAAGTTACCCTTGTTTGTGAGGTTTAAATTAATAGGACTTAAGTTAATTACATACAATATACACATATAATATAATACAATTATAGGTAGGTAATATCAAAAATTGTGTAAAGCCAGAGATTGTATTCGCGTTCATTTATGTTACATACCTACCTATTAGACACTCAGGAGTTTCCATCAGTGTCGAGAGTTTTAAGAAGTTTAATATGTCAATCTGAAATCCTGAATCCAGCAATGAGAGTCATCCAATGAAAATTGCGCAAGTAGGTAACTTTAACTTTGCAAATTCATCCAGGTTAGGCATACCAAAACGTTTTAATTTATGGGTAACAAACATACTTCTACGGTAACAAATGCTGTCGTTAAAATTGTAACAGTTTCGTGTTACATTCGAACATTACACCAGAACTTTATATTCATATCAATAAAAGTCAAATCTCAAAGCTCAGTAGGTACTCAATCGGTCTTAACAGTCCTCTGGCCCTGACGGAACGATAAACCGAGCAGACCTTCGTTGCAAAGACCTCTCGCGGCCACAAATTGTTATTTCTAAAACAATAAAACGTAATCGGTCTCGTCACTCGGCCGTACTTCGCCGGGTGGGTTGGCTGTTAAAAACAAAAATTATTCTGCCAGTGCAAACTACAGTGATTACGTTTGGACCGAGCCCGGGGGAAGCGGCGATGCCTATTTCCAGATGATTGAAGACCCCGCCGCCTTCGGTGCAGTGTCGGTGCGAGCGAGAAGGATAATAAATACCACGAGAGAGACAAAGATGCAGTCAGTTCAGCATCTGATTAGCATCCCAATTACGGCGGGCGCAGTGGGATTCGAATCTTCGGAATAGTGTTGCGACACACTTCTTGGCATTCTATCGGTGTCTAAGGAGACTTTCCAATTATTTTTAATTTACTACTATCTTCTTGTACTTACTAGAATAGATAGTCTTGATAAAGGTTATTTAATATTGGAAATAAGTTACTTATAATATGCATTTATATATACTTTAAAAATACATTTTTGTATCTACTTAACATCAAAATAACATACGAAATTGTAGAGATCCATCTTATCCTAAATGTTATACCTAAGTAGTCTACCTTTAATACTTCCAACACAACCTTCGAAAGGTTAATAAAATATAAACACATTCACCAGATGCTGCGATAATTCACAATGTTATTATGGCTTTTTCTTTCACGTTTTAACGTGGAGAGTACCAACCAATGTTATGTTTTTTCATTTGTTATCGATAATACAACGCGGCACCCCTATTAACGAGCGTCGAGGCGGAGTGTTCGTGTTAAGATTACATCGGCGGCAAGAAAACTTAAAATAAACAAGAAATTACGAACCGGACCCCGCTGGTACTCGGAACCGGCGGCCGATAGAGAAAATTACTTAAAGTTTTTCTTAAATTGAAAAGTTAATTAGCTTTACGTCCTACTCTACTTTCCCTGCTGGCCCTGAGCAACGTATGAGGCAATCAAATCCTACTCTTAATGATCGGCTTAGTTTTTAAACCAACCTTTGGTATAAGGCAACTTTTCCTACTCGAAGGTAGTATGCAGCTACTATCATAATAGTATATTCTATCTATATATCAATATACAATATCCATTTTTGGAAAACAGTACCTGAACCTTCAAAACAACAAGCAAACAAACACCTCTCAAATCCGAAACACCCAACGCTTTAAATCAAGAACAAGCTTTTGTGTTATCAACAAGAATATAAGTAAATAAAATTTTAAAACAACGCTTTCGTGGTTTTTATCTCGACGCTGGCCATTCGGTGAAACACCTCGAGGAGCTTACTTTGCCGGGTCCGTTATCGCCATTACAAACCAAAATAAAATTACAGTTATTTACGTGTAGCGCAATGGAATAACACAACAGATTTTGAATTTAAGTTGGAACTATTATGGCTTGCACAGACGAGGTATTTTGTCCCAAGAAAATAATAAAAAAATATTTTACGGGCTTTATACTCAACGGATACGAGGAATAATGCCATGAAACCATGAACAGGATTGACTTCGCGCCAAATTGTGACGTCATAGTCACTATCTCAAATCAATAGGGTAAGATTATAAAGACTTTTTAAGGAATATTTTTGAATTTTTGTTCAAAGAAGGTCATTGATTTTCCTATTCTTAGTTTGATTGTGCTCTGTACATTGTCAATAAGAATATAGTTCTGTCCATCAATGTTCTAGAAGACTACGGAAGGTTACTCGTTTCGTAAACATCACTTTCCTCAGATGCGTTGCTTGATAGTTATAAGCGTTCTATTATGACGGGGACAAAAGTACATCGAGGATTATCTCTCGTCTGAGCAGGCCGTTAAGTGTACGTCTACGTATAAAGACGCGTTCAAAATATGGAACACGTTTTTTAGTTTTAATCGCGTATGTTTGTATTCTTATCAGCCAGTTACTTCTTATGTTATTACTTTTTACCAAACACGAGATTCTAGCCTAAGAAATAGTGATGACATAGTTGGTTCTTCAGACAATTGTATTAAGTACAATATGTAGAGATGATAGTGACTATAAGAGTATTATTTTTTGAATGAGGGATTTAGCTAATTAAAGTTATTGATGTCTATAAAATGTTGATGAGTGGTGCTGTTGCACAACATAAAAAGTCCTTAAGAAAGTGTTTGTTTTATTACGATTTTTTTAATGCAGAAAGAATAGTAAAATAAAGTAGTGTACACACAGCGCAACATTCCCCTGGCTCACGTTCTGGCCGAAACACAAACGGAGCCGGCCGGCCGCGGTGCGAGCGCATGAATACAAAACCAATTTGACGTTTCTCATTACGCGGCAACCACAATATGCGCGCACTAACTAGTTCTGATCTGTTATTATGTTAATGCAGCTAGTTTAGACAGAGGCGAGCGACGACCCACCTACCCCGCGGTTACCAGTAAACAATTACACCGGCGGCTTTCATGTTCCAATACGCGATAATTGATTGCGCTCGCCAAGTGGTTATTGTTAATGGCTGAACAGGTTTCTGTTACAAATAACGATACAACTGCATAGCGCATAGCTTGCATTACACCGAATGAAGTAGCGATACGTTTTTTGTTTTAATAGCCGTAACGAGCAGGACTGATGGTCTGACCGTCCGTCTATCCGTGATAGTGATTGGTCGCCGCCCACGAGAGGAATTGACTCGCTTGTTAAATGACTAACTTGGCTACGCACGTCAACCACGGTTGATTTTCAGTCTCAGTCTCTAGTGCGGTATCTTGTAGGAGTTTCAGGAAGCTTACCACGTTACCACCAGTAATGAGCCACCTGAATTATACATAAAATGTAATGTATAAAATAAATGTCAGATTTTTTAGAAATCTAAAATATGTCTAATACAACGTGAAGAAATTATCAGTAAAACCTTTTAATGGCCTAAGCCATAACACGAGAGGAACCAATTGAACAGGAGGTGAGGATGTTGATTTTGCTTAGATATATCCATCGATATTTTTCTTCTCTAATACGCACCTAAACCAGATGTTCGATAACGGAATAATTTAAAAACAGTAGGTATCCAATAGTTACCCAAATACTCACCGATTTGAACTCTAAACGATACACAGCGAGATCCAAATACAAAGAACAGATAAACGAGCACATTATTACTATCAACAGCACGCATTAATATCCGTCGGAGGGCTCATCAGATACACTATCAAAGAACACCGGCCGCCCATAAATCTACGTGAAATTATCATAACGAGTCTGTTTCAAAAATCTGGCTTTCTAAGAAATTAATAACGTCGGACATAAAGGCGCGTTTAAACGGTTCCGCGGTGTCAGTCCCCTGGCCGAATTAATTGGGTGTTGTTTGATGGCATTACCGCATAAACGAAACGAATATAAATCCATAGCTGTTGAAATGCCGGGGTTTATTGAATTTTATCATCCGCTAATAAAATGATAAAAAATATCCTCGCTAATAACTTGGATAATTTCAGATAAGGTTTTATTTTTATGTCCTGTTAATTATTCGACTGTATGACCTTCAACGAATACCGTTTAGACATTCTACTTATGATGGAATAAATAAAACAATAAACTATGTATAAATAAATTAACGCTCACACATCAGCGTATTAATTCCTTGCATAATTATAGTGTTTTACCCAAAGAACGTTTGTTTTATTACCACTTACTATTCAAAATGTAAACGAAGCAAGAATCCCAATAAATTATTTCGTTACTACCGGATATAAATTAAACTTTAGGAATACTTCATTATTTCTGATTGACAGGCTCTTAGCATAAAGGCACAAAGTGCCATTAAATTTTTCTTTCATTGGATACGTAAAGACCCTACTGTATTATTAGAGTTAAAGCCCATGATAGTTAGATACTTAAGTAAATAATATTAATATAGGTACATATTTTTATTGAATTTTTAGTTCGTTGTAGCTACGACAACATTGAAACTAAAAAGTAAAACTTTTGTGTAATTAAGTAAATTGACAAAATTGTTATTCACAAAATAAATAATAAATAAACATTGAGTTAGTATGCTCTAAATAAGTAGACGGTGTTATTCGAAACTTAACTTTATTTTCTTTATCCCTGATTAGCAAATGTCATAATTAGAGCATTCGTTTCGTGAGAAATAACTCGCGTTTCTAAGATGACGGAATGCAGGAAGCAAAAATGTACAAACGGTATCTTGGAGATAGCATTAGAGCAAAGATGGGCTTTGACCTCCAATAGACCCACAGATCTTTAATATACACTTGTCTCATTAAGAGTCAACAAATAATTCAGTTATACCATAGGGTATAGTCATCGACACGTAACTTGGCAAGAGACTGAAAGTTACATTAGATGCGCAGGAGTCGTTTTGCTCTGAGCATGTAACTGTCTCTTTCAGACTCTTGCCAATATACGATCCGATGTATTTTAGTGCAGGCGTAAAATCGCAGAATCATTCGATTGTCTGTATAATATTAAACCGGATCATAATTAGTTTTTAATCTATTTTAAATACATAGTAATAATTAAACACCTGCCTATATAAAAATACGTAATTATATTCAATTCTGCTCTTTTCGAACGCACCGAAGAATCCAGAACGTATTAAAGGATATGGTGAAGTCTGCGTGGTCAGGTAAACATTTATGTAGATGCAACATTGACTTTTTGCTACATTATCCACTAGTATGTATATATCGCACGCGAGCTTATTGCCGAGTAAAGGGCGGGAGCACAAATAATTTTGAGCTTTAATGACACTAT
>DWKA01002892.1:0-10105 GCA_018249155.1 Panoquina ocola ocola
GAGTGGTAGAGTCCTGAACTTTGAACTGAAAACTTGCCGAATACCACCATTATGATCATCAGATTTGTCTGACTTCTTAGTGCCACAGATACGTAAATTATGAATGAAGTTGATAGAGGCCGTAGGATTCCAACCTGAGTTCCAAGTACGACGACTTTCTATAATATTCTACACAATTACCACGAAATCAATTCTTGTAACTCCAAGAATAATTTATAACGTAAAATTCCAATCTGACTGAAACACGCCGGTCGTAAGGGTCGGCGTCAGATATTTCAGCTTAAGGACGAATGTTCCAACAATTTGTCTTCAAACGATGGACGGCCTTCGGATCCAATACATATTTCGAAAGTTATAGTTGTCATTTCGTTTTATGATGGGCATACACAAAATGTGTATACATAATTATGCTGCTATAGTTTAGTGGTTTCAACTTCAGTCCCTCCAACGCGAGGTTCTGAGTTCAAATCCGGCACGCACCTCGGTTTCTAAAAGTTATTTAAGTATAACAAGTGCGTGTTACCTGCACACCTAAGAGATTCTTCATAATATTATGTTTTCAAAGTTGTGTGGAGTCTACGAATCCTGGTGGTACTGTGGCTTGTACCTACCTCTCACTTTCTAAGAGGAGACCCGAGCACGGCAATGGGACAACTATGGGTTGTAATCATACACAAAATGATGTTTTGGGATTTAACACTCAGTACTTATAATGAAGTAAATATAAATGAAATGACGTTTAATTATACCAAATTTGTAATATTTGGGTGTTTCCTGAAATATTCGAACCTCAAGAATTGCAATAACGATCCTAATTAAGAAAGGTCCCATGACCATTCCCATGCATATGTATCCATATGCGTTACTAAATCTAAAGACTGTTTTCACAATAAGTCAAATCGTATTAAAAGTTTCACTGGTTGAAAATATACATTTTTTTGCACTGAGCATTCCCGAATTTTCTTTTTCAATTTATCGAAACAAATATTAGTTTTAAACATTAAAAGAACTTTAAATAGGAGTTGGTGTAGTTTAAATGAGACGATCGAAGACAGATTTGTGTTCAGTTATCGTGTCCCCAGACTAAGTTTAGGTTGTCGACAAACTTTGTAATTAACTATTTGTCTCCTAGAGACGTGCGGATCGGCAGATTTAGAAACTGTATTGATGGAATGCATTATTTTCTATCTTTGTATGTTTACGATATAACTAAGGTTTCGGATATCAAAACTACATGCATTTGGTGACTAAAATTATTGAAACTATTTCAAACCAGTTTTTTATTTCACACACAATTTTATAATATTGATTTCGTTAGGCAATCGTCCCTGTAACTACGCCTGATATAAGAATATTCTTTTTATATTTTCAGAAATATCACGTATTTTTATGATTGTCTTTAAACCCAATCCGTTGTTCTGTAAGATAAATTTGAGAAAAAGGTCCTTTTATTCGAGAGGCAACCTTACAATTGCTCACCAACAAAAGTTAAGAAAATCAGTTGATTGATTTGATTTCAACAATCAGTCTCTTTATTTTTATACATATTTGCGATTAATATAACATAATAGCTCATAAACGAGCCCGCAAATCTACTAATGTTAGTAGATTCAAAACACTTGAAATTAATATAATAAGAGTTTGATACCTACGAGATTTAAAGAACTATACGAATCACCAAGAACACAGCAGGTTTGGACTAAAGGATAGAAAGAAATATACAATTCACTATCGATAAGATAAAAGGAACAACCCTTCTTCTTAAAACCGATGCCTGTTTACCGTAAGAGTAACGTAATTGTTTTGTAAAGCTACAGACAGACCTGCGAAGGGAACAGACTCCTCAAACTCAATAAAGGCTGTTTTCGACGCGAATATTGTCAGATAATCAAGTTACTCGTATGAATTTATAGGGATAGTATAACTCATCTTGTCGTAGTTATTTACACGTGATGATATTCACGAGGGTTCGTAAGTAAATGTTTTGATATCGAAAGTGAAGAGGGTCTTATGAATATGTCTATTTATAAAACGTATACGGTTGAATGGGTAACGTTTACGTACAAAATCCTGTTAAAATGTTATTTGTGCTGCATAAACAGTAATTTGTAGATACAATAAAATTAAGGATCTACGAAAGGAAGGAGTGTGTTCTTGATTACAAAATAAATAGAGAGGATAATAGATGCGATTTCAAAGAGAAATATAACAAGTTTCATTACAGCATCGGGCATATAACTAATAGAGCGGTAGTGTCAGCTAGAAAATCTGTGTATCAGCCAATTAGAGCGCAGTGGCCTGTGTATCGGCCAATCAGGGTGTAGCGACCGGTGCATTGTTTTAGCGTAATTTGTTTTCGAACAAAAAATATAACATTACCGCTCCATTAATTATTATGTTCGTTATATTCCAGTTATAACGCTGGTTTTGCATCAGTTAAGAAACTTGCTTTTCTACTATTTTAGCACCTGACATAAGAGTACTTGATAAGGTTCCAATAAAAGCCTCCATTATTATTAAGAGTCGTAATAATTGTTTGCTAATTCACATCGTTTAAATTTAGATTATGCGATTCAATTCACGTGCGTGCTGTGTTCGGAACGTTGGAGATTAGCGATAGGATTTATGCAAATAAAGAAATAGAAAACAAACGCAAAATACTACTACACGTGGTAACTGCAGTGAATGTATTAAAAAAACACGTGTTTATGGTGCAGTAAAACACTAAATTTTAAGCGAGCGCAAAAATAACTATAAAAAACTATTTAGGAAATGATTTAAAGTTTTTGAATATTTGAGTTAAAGGTTAATAAGAAAGCAATATAATGGGTACGTACATATTCATAGAATTATTCATAAAATTTTGTATGTAAATGGTCCGTACAAGATATCACTAAGCACATAGAAAGAAGAAAACAAATAGAGACAATAATTTATGATAATCTGTGGACGTCGCAGAATTCTGAAGCCAAAAGCCTGCATTACCACGAATATGAACTTTGTTAACTTCACTTTAGAAGTGATTTTGTCTATGAAGCTGTTTAGTTCAATCATTGATACTTTGATCTTAGCTTGACTTGCAGAAAGGGCATTGCTGATTAACTATTATAAGCTCTTACGTTTTATATCTCGTACGACCCTTGACGTCAGAATTGGACACAAAATAAAAGCCCTTTACGTAACATGGGGAGGCTTACATGATCATTATTTTCGTTATCAGACTGAGAAGATCAATCATTTTATGTGACACTGGGTGGAGCCGAAAATGTTCAACTTTTTACACTCATAGCCCTCACAGTATAGACATATTCTGACCTTGGCTTTTAATTATTTGGCTGGATACTAATTTGTATAAATTTGAGTTTACCAATAAAGAATATTAATTTTATAATGAAGATGCCACTAACCCTACAAATTCTCAATGGAGCAGCGTAGCGGTGTAGGCTTAAAGCCTCCTCAGTTACGAAGAGAGACCCGCATTCTGTAGTAAGACATTAATGGGTTGAAACATTACTTAAGCAAGTATTGATCTTGAATACAGGGATGTATTTGAAATCACACAAAGTTTGGCAAAATATGTTTTGTTTGTCAAGTTTGCAAGCTGAAAATAAACTCAGAAATCTATTTACGCGTTCGACAAACTAATTTTAAACTCCAAGTCTGGCTGATATGTAACCACTCAGACACAGCTTCAGTTATCAACTCGTAAAGTCCTCACGTAGTGGACGGGACGTGATGTATTTTTAAAGAATTGCCGTCGCCATATATAGTATCGAAAGTTACCGCTATTTTAAACCTTAGTCGGTTATATTTTGGAGGAAAACTGCTTAAGCGCTGAGAGTAAAAATTCAAGACACGACAACATCGAATGTTGTTACTGTTAATATTGTAGTGCCATATTATGATGCGACAACGTCAACTTCTGCGTCCATCATATTATTATTTCTAACTAGGAGTGATAAGGCTTTAATTAATATATTACCTGCAACGCGAGCAAAGCCGCGGGTAATAGCTAGTATATAAATAAAGATAATCTTACAAAGATGTCGCGTTGTCATTCTATCTTAGAGAAAATTTGGTAATCATTACTAAGAATATTAATACAAGTCTATAAATATACTTGAGATGGGAAAGAAAGATATGAAAAATTGGCCAAGTTTGAGAGTAAGCAAACTGTTTATAAACATAAACATCACTCACACTTATATCAATCATATTGCCGTGTCAGAATGATTTAGGTATTATTCAATATTATTGAACAACGATTGAGAAAACGAAATTGAATATAAAAGCTGTTCACGGCGTATTATCATAAAATGGCCATAAAGCAATGCCATTCTGTTCCGCTCCGTCGACAGATTCCGCGTGTCTGTCTTCTAGTGCGGGGTAAGGTAGGGTGCGAGTGACAGCGATTTAGTTTAATAATAAAACTGCGTAATAACTACTTTTAATTTACTTTCATAAGTTACCCGTATGCTTAAATGTACAAAGGGCCAATTATTGTAGGGTACCAACAAGAGTGTTTGTTACCCTAATAAGGGTTTTTATTTATTCTCGATTATAGGTACTGACAGCAACAACAAACCCGTGATATAATATAACTAGAAATATATATTATATATTTCTAGTTAATGGCAAGACTAAAATAGAGTTGGCTTAATTTTTGATCGATATTAGGTATTAGTTAGGTAGCAGACGCAGAATGACGAAAACCGGGTAACAAAGTAAATAATATAATACATCTTTGAAAACGATGTAGTTACTATCTTTAATTAACGTATTAATATGTGAAAATGTCTTATTTTAAACTAATTATGCTTTACAAATACGCCCGGAGTTCATGTTTAAATGTTTGTAATTAATTACCAAATTCGAACCAATGATTTAACCGTCTTTCCTTATAAGAGCGATTGAGCTGACAATAGCATATAATTACAACGCTAACAATACAGATTACATCTCTTGATTCTTCTCGTCAAAACTGTCATAAGCTGTATTCACTAAGGTCGAGGTATTCAAAATCAAAATACGAGCCGCCCCGACCCCGCTTGTCGCCGGCACTCGCGCCGCAGTCGCGCACAAGGTCGATTGCTGAATTAATCTCTGCAGCATTGATAGACGTGAAGGTTGCATTATTTCTCGTATATTGGCGGGCAAATATTTCCCCTATATTTGTGAGGACGATATTGGAATTGAGGCCCGTTCCTGATTTACTGTGGTATTCCCTCGTGGGCTGGAAATATTTATAGCGTTGTATATTGGGTAGTTTTAAATTGTAACGTGTTTTTGTTTAGCTAAATACGAATGGCTTTTGTTACGGCATGCATTTATGTAGAAATTTGGGGAACTGTTTATTAAGGAATGTAACTAAAACTATTCTAGTTCAAAGTTCTCCATAGGCTTTAGGATATTAGGAATGATGCTATATAGAACTAAAGAATACCATTTGAAAGGGAACAGGTATTCGAAGCACAGTTACTAGTCATCAATAAATATGATTGCATTTTCCGATTTACTTCGGCACGTGTGAAATAACCTTACATTAGCGATATAACACTTTCGGCTTGGACCAAATGTTTCACGTCACGCCATTCCGCGTTTAGAAAACGGGGGTGAAACCAGGATTGAGATCGCTCCACATTATGTACCCGTTCACGTCTAGACAAAGATAAGGTGCTAAAATACCACATGTGGCGACGAGCCATTATCAGATAATTGAACTCCCGAAATATTGTCAGAGGATACTTAATTTTAAATAGGTGTCTGATAGCTTTGCCGTGAAGATTTATCTACTAGCTCGAGTTTATATTCTATTTTAATGATGAATTTGGTTGATTATAAAGCACTGTAACCGGCACTTATAAAGATGTATCTTCAAATCACAATGTTACCAAAGAGGTTTCAATAAAATTATTTTAGCAGACCACCTGAGACAGTTTACTTTGAGTATCTTTCTAGTGTCTTAAGCTTGAGATTTTAAGGTTAACACTTTAAAGAGATTGAAATCTGGATGGTCCATTTAGATTTAATCTGGGATAAATAAAAGTGAAGAATCACTTGCGCTGCATGAGATAAACATCACGTATCTCGCAGACGAGACATCGTCGCATTAAAACGAAATGAAACGGTGGACGGAACTGGTGTGGAATACCATCGTTGCTGGCGTATATTTGTTTAACTACGCTTTTTCTCGAGCTGAGAGTTCAGTAAATGTAAAATAGAAATGTGATAGTTCAACTAACTAAAAGTTAAACTTAAAAGTGATAATTACTTCAGATTAAGTTTTGTCTTTTATACTACTGCGTAGAATCGAACAGTATCATGAATTCACGATATTATTGTAGTGACATGCAGTCATAGATTTATTTTTTATAATATTGAAATTCTAGCGACAAAGAGCTAATAAATATTTTTTTTATGTCGTCACAAAAACAGGCTGTCGCAAAAGTTTTTGTAAATTGCTTGTTAGGTAGCCTATTGGTCGCAAAAATGTATTTGGAAAAGCCGGCGAGATTTTATATTCATTCAAAGTATAAAAGTTACAAGCACTCGCTTCACAGAGGTCACATTGATCAGTTTGTGACTCTTGATTCGTTTGTCACGGTGTCACAGTGTCACGGTGTCACGGTCACTAAGTACTTAAATAAGTAACTTTGTTAAAATCATTTTAATATGCAACATGACTTCGACGGAGTTCCGTAAGCTCGTGACCGAGTTTTTGAACTTTGAAAATAATTATAGGACCCCATTATAATATCTACTCGTTATTTTGTTTTAGCGACTTAAGAATTCTAATGATTAAGACGGAGTATGATAAAGTACCTAAAGTATTATATTTTTGAAATCTCAGAGTTGATTTGTGCTTGTCTCACTAATTACAGTTTACGTAATTATTCATTTGTATTCATAGTATTTCAAAGTTTCTTAAATCTTTACGGCTTAAATTTAGTGTCCCGTCTGAAATAGAGACAATTATTACAACAGGACCATTTTAAAGTGTTCATCAATTATTATAAAAACTATTTTATTGATTTCCTGAAATGTTCCATTGTAATAACTTTAAATTGACTTTGAAATTGGCATTTGGAAATTGATACTAACGTTAATGCCAATTACCGTATAAAAGTAGCTTGTTCGAAATCAAGATCAATAGAATTAATGGGTAATAAACTGCTCATAATATCAGCACATTTCAATTTAGTTGCAACAAACAAGAATGAACTATATTTTCCGCTCAAGTTTCTCTCCGTTCAATGTTATTACAAGTATTACAATCTTAGTAGCTCACAAAGAATCCATAACACGCAAGTTATATGAAAAGCAACCTTTTCATCAAGTTTCAGGGAAGTAGGCCAATTCTTGTGAGCTAATATTTCAGCACCCGCTCAATTTGTCTGACCCTAAAGAAATCACTCAACGAGATGTTAAGACGCTCACACACTATCCTCATTTTGCTTAACATGAATTAGGAAATGTTCTATTACAGAATATAATATCTAGTTATCCGGTTTATATGGGTGGTGTCTAGAAGCTTTAACACCAACTTCAATTGTAAACTTCTACTTCTCGAGTTGATTGAGTACAGACTTGAGAACGGTGGTAACAGGCTTGGCGTCAACCCATTGGTAACAGGCTTAATCTGTATAAAAAGGTACCATCTTTTTGTTTCTTAGTTTACATGTGCCAAATAAGTTTTGCCGGGGACCACTCACGGTAGGGATTTCCTAATGCGTAAAGAAATGTTTTAATATGTTCCCCGTTTGTTGAATTAGTATTATTGTCTTTATGTAGATGGTGGTAATAAGTTACTGCAATTACCATGTGCTGAGAAACTCTATTTAATTTTCTCGGCGGTTATTTTGTAGAGTACGAACTTTCCTTGACAAGATATTGAATCCATAAGAAGGTAGTAGGTATCAACCTTAACAAATTGGGTGCCCTAAAAAGCGCTTACATGATAGGGTGTTGTTTATTATTGTATTACTGACACGTATATAGGTGAAGCAGCGAGGGAATTTATTTTACTAAATGAATTAGTTTCATCAATCTTGGAAATTTATGTCAGCTTTTCAGATGTGTGGTTAATAATTAAAAAAATATGTTGGTATGGTCTTATAACTGGCCTGCGCTGGACTTAGGAATTACTGCGTCCTTGTCATTATGCATTACATACATAATTATAGCGCTATTTTTCCTGCATTTGCTACACTAGTTTCGAGTAGCTCACGATGGGTATAAGCGGCGTGTTTTCGTGCTTTTTCTCATGCGATGCGAGGTGTCCCGGGTTAATGTGATATGACGGGTACTTCAATCTTTGTTCAGGTTATGGCTGTTACACAGATCACCCCGAATAGATACCGCATTGAAGGCAACATGTTTTCATCGCACATAATGTGCGTCGGCACTTACAGAAATTTCGTCAAATAAACAAATTAGTATCAACCTGACATTTGACCCTTGACGACCAAATTATGTTGATTTGATGTTTCCATACAGGTGACGTCCCCCCGCAACCCGCGCGTTCCGCCAACTTTGGTGAATTCTAAACGTAACAAAATGTTTAGTATGCGGTATCTATTGGGGGTGATCTGTGGGCTGTTAGTACATCGTGGGGAAACCTGCACAGCTTTGAGTTCTTCATAATGCTCTCAAAGGTGTGTGAAGTTTGCCAAATCTGCACTTGGCCAGCATGGTGGACTGTGGCCTGTACCCGTCATAACGTAAGAAGAGACTCGAACCCATCAGTGGAATAGTTATGGTTTGAAAATGCCAGTCGCAACACTGATAAACTTAGTGCGGGAGTATGAGTGTGTATGCGTGGATTATTAGATATTTATTAAGACGCAGCCTTAATCAAGTACAACAGGCAATACAAACAAACATTTGTGAAACAACTACGCGCTCCCGGGTCCTCGCGACCGCGGCCCCATTGACCTAGTTACGCCAGCCGGCAGCCTTCCGTCCGCCCTGCCCGCTGCACGCCGAACAATACGCTCACGAAATTCTTCATTATCCTTCTATTGAATCTATTCCACTCTCAAGATACTACGAACTACTTATAGTAATAGTAGCTTGTTGTAACTGTGAGCTGGAAAAAAATAATATCGATAGTTTCTTGCTGCTTCTTCTCCCGGGACCGGTAGAATAATGGTAGGGATTTGTCGAAGCAATGGCGCAGTTTGACGTTCGAAATGTTTGTAAAAATCTTCATTGAATAAAGTCATTTCATTTCATTTTACTATACGAAGAACTTCATGATAAAAAGCTGGTACTATTATATAAAGTGGGAATCAGATGTGCTCTGTTATGCTACTTATGCCCTGTGACATTATTGTATTGCAGTTACTAGTGAGTAGTTTTTATGATATGCTCAGATTATCTGTCATTAATTTCTTTCTACTATACACCTAGGTATCTTTTATCTAAATCGTTCAGAAAAACTTAAACGAATGAGTCCATATTTTCTAAATCTATAATTTATAAGTGAGTGATGTTATAATCAGATGATCTCCAAAACACGTTGAATATCTACTTTTTCCTTGTCTATCTAAGAATGCTTTAATCTCTACATTATGGGAATATTTAACATACTCGTATTAGCATATCTTTAGCCTTTACGATTATACGCTTAAAGTCAGAGAACACAATTCTAAACATAAGCCAACAAAGTTACAGAAAAACTCTTGTAAATGCATATTAAATTATCCCATGGCCCCGTACCGTGTTATAAGTGCTGCAAACAAACTTGTTTACTTATGCACAGTTGCTTGTACGGCAACCTCCTAAAAGAATAATATAGTGGGTGCTCATTAAAATTCCGCCCTTAAAGTCGGGACCAAGGCCAGTCCCGGGTCCAATCGAGCCCTGCGTTTATATCCCCAGGTTTTCCCACCCGAAATTTAACGGAATATTACCCACACAATAAATGCAAACCAAGTAAAGTGCAAGTTGTATTTTGTTTATTTGCATCAAATCAATGAATAGATCGGGTCCTTTCTGATCTATATTAATAATTTCGTCAAGGGGTAGGTACGGTAGACTCGATTAAAACTTAACCTGAATAATAAAACATAAAAAAATAATGATTTCGAGTCGACAACATGTG
>DWKA01002893.1:0-10105 GCA_018249155.1 Panoquina ocola ocola
AACTACTAGTATTAAGTTAATACAAAGTATTTTTTTTAATTCGATTGTAGCTAATAATAATTTTGAATTACATACACTCTGGAGCATAGAACTAAAATGATATTAAATAATCTGGGTTTAAATAACGTTTATTTAATGTAAATATTCAGACAAATAAAACAGGATGTGTATGGTTAAGAAGTACCCTGCTCTGGATCAACCCTGAATGTAGTAGGTACAAGGTGTCACCCTTAAAATCAGAAAAAAAAATTATCATCGTAACTAATATTCTACAAAACTATAACGCCTTAGGAAATCTGCAAGTAGTTCTAACTCAGCTTACAACATTTGATCCAAACAAACACAGTAACAAACATAGTTAAATTAAGGCTTTAAAAAAATACACCAACGAATTGAGAACCTCCTCCTTTTTGAAGTCGGTTAAAAATACGTTGCAATGCATTTGCGCGTAACAACCTGACACACATAAAGTTCAATAGTTCACCGTCTGTACGTCGCATTTATACGTTTATACGTACCTACTCTTTAACTTCAAACATGTCGGGAACACTGAAGCAGCATTTTTTAACTTGAGCTAAACGACGTTGCTTACCATTTATTTTTTCATGCAACCGAACTAAGCACTATAAACCAGCTAAGAGGACGAATACGACAAAAGGACATGTGAATAAATTCCCCCATCTTAGATGGAAGGATATACAATTCAAACAACAGACAACCAATCAAATCATTCCTCTTTATAATATTAGTACAGATTCACAGAAACAAAAATGGATATAGTCATCGACACAGAACGTGGCAAGATTCTGAAAGAGACGAGACATTAGATGCGCAGAAGTCATTTTGGTCTGCTTTTTGTTCTACGCTTCTTTCTCTTTCACATACCTATTAATATAAACATTACCTACGAGTATTTCCACAGCCCTAAGTTACTTATATCGAGTCATAAGACAGTCGAGCTGCCTGTATCGCTCGCATCATCTCACGACGCACGTTCCCAGGCAGTACGCAAGGCGAATCGATTATGCCATCCAATCACATCGATTTCGCTCTTAACGCACATCAGACCGTTGATAATTCAAACGTAACGAGTATCGATATCTAGGATCGATATCCTGTTAAAGGTATTCGTGATTGGAAATGGTTTAAACTACGTTTTAATTGTACAATTATTGGTTAGGAGGTGTGATGAAATGTTTTCGTAACTTTGTTTATAGCTTAAGAACGCTTAAGCTTTACTTTACAAATTGAAGGAAGTAGGTACAGGACAAATTTACAGTATTAGTCGTAACGTCGACTGATATTTTTCGTCAGCGCCGAGAAAACGATACACAATAGAATTGCAAGAATTCACGGCTGTTGGCCTTGAGCGATCACCATCGAATTCTAACAGACTTGCTGACTAACTACAGTCCTATTCAAAATTTGTCACAGGTGTCCATGGGCGGCAATGCTGGTGGTACTGCAATCTCGTTTGCTATCCTTACCCCATAAAAAAGGTATGCAGCATCCTTTTGTTGCGCTGGCGATGTAATTATCTAACTCTCAACATACGAGCAGTCTAGGATAATGATTCCATGTTAACGATACAAAAAATAACAAAAGATCCTGAACAAAAAAGTTTAACTGGAGAACTGAGCAAGCTCAAAGTTGTTCGCGTAGTGCAACTGAATTTTTAATCCTAATGCTTTTATAACACACTTGGGTCGTACCTCATATTCTTTTAGTATAACAGTAATCTCAAACTTCATCAGGTAGCCTGTCTGCCTGTTTTTAGCCTTAACATAACTTATAATAATTAACAGTTAACAATATTAACATATAATTATTAACAGTTAACAATATTAAAAACACGCTTTTACAGTACAAAAAACCTTGGTAATCTGCTGTTTCTCATTAACAAGTTTCCTGAAGCAGGTCCTATGTATCAGTCAAAATAATTATCAAATTCGTAAGACAATGAAAATTATTCTAACTAAGTTTGATAGACGGAAAGGACCCAAGCAAACATACCAACTAACAAACATTGCAAACTATTTAATTTAAAACTTTCCACATACGGATCTACCACAACCAAAAGGATATACCATCGCCATACCATGGAATTTCCGCCATAGCCACAAAGCAGCGATGCATCTCCGTCGTTGAGAGATCGACAATCGACGTCAGAGCACAAAAAATGCCTACCTGGATCTTGGACTCAAGTGACTCAAATAATAGGAATGGCGCGTCGAATAATGCACCTGCGTTCAAAACCAACCTTAGTCCATTCAAAGGATGAATAACTATCAAGATATTCGAAGCACCTTTAGCGCAGACTTGGTTCATATTTGTGGTTTTTCCGTGAATCACCTGTGAAACCAGTTAATATGCACATAATTTTAGTTATGATCCCAAGTGTTAAGTGCGGCTCAAAGCCATTAGCAGGTACGGGGAACGGGTTTGTCTTCGCAAGTGGTGACTGGAGCGTGTAATTCACCGGGTTGCACCAGTGCGAATTGCACCAGTGAACACTACATCCTGTTACTGTAGCATCCTACACCTTATTCTCGCCAATAACACCATAAAAGTAATGTACATAACTATTAAACCCTTTCTTATTGAGAAGATAAACATTTAGTGATTTCGTTAGGTTTTAATCTTCTTTTATTACTGTCACTAAACAGGAAAGTCCTAAAATATTTTACGAACACAAAATGTTAATAGATAAATTTCTAACTATATCCTTCGTGGAAGTGTCAATGAATAAAATGACTGAAGCAAGTTCATTGCCGTGTATTTCTATAATTTTATTTTTGTAACGGAGCCTACATACCTTAATAGCTAATTATATTTGTAGCATTGGAAATAGAAATAAAGACGGGCCGAAACGTCCGAGGCGGGCCGATTGCCTGCCGGCCACCCGTCGCTCGCGTTCAATAAAACCGCTTGTCCTTGCTTCGATTCTTGGTAAAGGTCGCGAACTTGGGAAGGGCGCATTTGCGATGAATGGGGCGTTCGAGGCCCGGGCGGGGGCGGCCCGCGGAGGGGGGAGGTACGCCCCTCGGATCAACAACCCCGAAAATATATCGAGATAAGCTCGCGCCACTCGCTCCGGAGCGAAAGCGAATTTTAAAGAATTAGGTACATAGTTTTAATTAAACGGCCCTGAGTAGGAATCTCTTAAGTGATTGGAGGGTCGTAGAACTCGTCTGGTTCGAGAATATTTTAATGGTTCATAGACTGCCACTAGGTATATTAGGTAAGTATCTACTACGATTCACAAGTTTTAAATGTAAACAACAATAATTAAAAAAAAAATTGGGAGATTTACTTCGATACTACTTAATTCCGGATGGATCGAAATCTTACCAATAGTTATCTAACGATAACAATGAGCGGAGCCATCAATGTCCACGCCCAGTCGACACTAAGTTGGCGATATTCGTGCTAGGTATAATTCAATAGAAAATATGCGAATTCATCTCCACACGACGAAGCAATGAATAGCTTTTGACGCGCAAAACCGTCTCCGGGTAATATCGTCACGTGTCACATTCACTGCGCGACAGTGAGGCGCCCTCGGCCCCTAAGGGCATGAAGTACTCCTGCGTTGCCATACCCTGCCATTCTGTATCCCTATTTCAAATATAATTCACGTGATATTGCGACAATTGCGTGACCGAAATAACACGTTTCGTGACTCACACACAGGTCAGAGTTATCGTTTTTTTATCGAGTCTATCCGACGATAAGAGTGCGGAGTCATCGGTACACGTGAACACAGGACCAGATAAACTGGCAGGCAGCTCGCTGAAAGATCATTCGGATGGCCGTGAACTAAAGCGGCCACATGGGACCGGATGATCCGCATGCCAGTTCTTAAAAAGACAAGTTTTAAAAAACGAGTGAAAAATTATAGCGTCATTCCGCAGTGCATTCGGTCAAAAAAAGCATGAAGGTGGCGCGTAAAACACGTTTTTGCGTTAGCTCCAATTTCGCAAGCAAAGCAAACAAACTGGACCGGCCTCGGCTGGCTCGCCATTGTTTTAGATGGATTTACACGGGCGTCGCTTGTTATACTATAGTCGACGCCCGGTCGAATGTCAAAAATACTTCTGCTAGGGCTACTACGCAATAGAACGCGACAAAAAGCTAACAAAGTGAGAACATTCATAGCACAAATAGTAGATTAAGAGAATATTGAGAATTCTGTTATTCGTTATATTCATTTAGCCGGACCCAAAAAGCCCGATCAAAAGCATATTATATCGCAGATCACCCCCTTAGCTGGTAATGTTCGGAATATGAACAGATGCTGTAAGTCTGATTTTAGTTCTGATAGACAACAAATGTTCCCAGTGATGCAATGCAATCTGTACAAAACCCTCAGCTAAAAGTTTCACACAATCGCCAGTCTTTCATTGCAGCCGTGACAAAACTTTAAATAAAAAGATGAAAAATCTGATATCTAATCCGTTTGCCGGCTGCGCAACAGAAAGAGCGACCTTTTGGTCATTAAAATGTGTGTCAGCTGCACAAAAAGCGATAACGGGCGAAATGCATTATCTCTCGGTAAGCTGCCGCGGACACTAAAAACAGTTGCGTGGGACGCGACTGACGAATTGAAATGCCATATAGATCCGTTCTCTGGCAAAAAACGTGTCGATGCTTTTAAAATGATGCCGTTACGAAACCGGTTATTAGATATAGCTTTATTGTTTTAGTTTCACTGTTATCTGGCATGTCGGACAATTGAATTTCGAACACCAATTCGAAATCCCCGAATTCGAAATCTGAAATTCAGTTTAAAATCAGTTTAAAAATTGTTGGAGTTAAAATGAATGTTATAAATGTAAGTACTAAAATCTAGAAGATAGGTCAAAGGTTGTATCATTAAATTAGTACTGTGTTGCGTACCACTGAGCAGTTTCCTCATATGGAGACAACTCAAAAATTAAATATGTATCAGATCATAATTTTCATAGGAATAAAACTAGTATGTAAATATTTTCGTTCCTTGTATCTCCTCATTAATCAATCAATTACCTATTATAAAAAGTGGCTCTTATTCAGTTTGCAACATATGGTCCAAATAAACATAATAACAAACTAACAAACATTGCAAGTTAAATGAAAGCCATATTAAAATGCTTTATATCTCTGCTATCGAAAACATCACATAAGAAAATTGTATTATACGAACATCGCCATACTCAGGTGGTGTCTTCATTATAAATCCGATGCACTCGGTAACGGCCGTAAAATTAACACGGAATAATCCGTGAAAAGCGATTTACTAGCGAGCATGAAAGAAAGTTATTAAACAAAGCCGGCCTTTGATCGAGGACATATTTAGTTACGGTATCGATACTGGAACCAAGAAATATCGAAAGGGCTTCGAACAGGTCAAGTGAATCGATTTCTTGCAGTGCAATGATTTTTTGTTGTAAACATCGGTTGACTTGAAGATTATAATGAGACAATTGCAGGAAATGCTTCGAGTTTCTTTATACAGGTGAAGAAGCTTTTGGGAAAACTGTTAGTAATCATCTGGTCTGAACATTAAAATCCGAATATCTATTATAAACAACGTTTCCAAGCACATAAAAACAACTAAAGTAATCTAATAAACAGCCATGGACACACAGAAAGAAACACATCAAAAAAACCTTTAAATACCCTAAAACCATCGAAACAGATATCGAAAAGCCTCATAAGAGACCACGAATTGCAACTAGCATTACGTTGGAAACCTTAGACTTTAAACCGTAGAATTCTTTTAAGGAACTGCACTGTAGTAGCTTGTCTACACCGCCTAATGCATCGTGCGCTGTCGCGGTCCGTACTTCGTGATTTACGAGGCATTCTAGCGTCTCTGGACGTCGCGTTTTTATGTCAATATTTATTTCTTTATCGTCATTGAAATCAATTCTCAAATAGTCACAATCCATTAGATATCTGTTTTCTATTGTTATTATCGTACCGGTACTAAAAAGTCATCCGTCTCTGTGATAATGAACGTTTATAATCGTTGATATTACAATTATAATGAATACCTAATTTATGGATCTTTGAAAACGTATGTCCATTATTGACCATGTCCAAAAATAGAATACGGAATTATCTATCTATGACACCTCTTTTTCTCCTGTTTGTCCGATTGCCTTTATTCATGTTTTGTTTAATTTAGTAGCCACGTATGAAGACATAATATGCTGCCTTTTGGGTCAGTAGCACGTTACAGTTTCATGTTACTGATGTCTATGGTTAACGATGACCACTGAAAATCATGTAGTACATTTAATTTGTCAGCTAACTACAAAGAAAATATCAATGACACAATGTAATATTATCCATTTGGTCACTAGTTTATAAGTTGGACATATGAAACAATAATATCTCGTGAATGTAAAGCCATAAATAACCATAATGTCCAAAGACATTTCTAGAAACTCACTGGAACATTAGCTGACCGCAGAGAAGATCGAAGGTATTCCGGGAAGGGACATTGAAGCGTGACACGGGCAGGGAGGGACACGACGGAAGCATTATCGGCTCCCAGCATCGGTAACAGCCATCGTATTTCATTACAACGTGTGATCGGGTTACACACAACCGAAGATGACACTGTAATGGACTATTAAGGCCGTTAACCTCGCTATTATACGCCTTTGATCAAAATTGTGTGAAGAGGGATAGCCAAGCTGTTCATTTGGAATATAAAAGTGAGAAGCTATTTACGAACACTTCTTAATGCTTTAGCCAGAAATTGTCGGCTTCCTGTTTGGCCGGCATTGTTTTGGTGTTGCTTAGGCGTTTCTTATCGTTAACTAGTAATTACATTTCTTGGCTTGTAACCTATTCATATTAAAAAAAAGGTCGCCATTAGAAACAACATCAATTTTAGAGAAAATTTGTATTTATAAAAACTCCAATCTTTTTACAGCATCACAATTCCAGAAATTCATCAAACCAAGGAAATATCCTATACAGTTCTAGCTACATCTAAATCCTCCAACATTTGTGCGTATAAATAATTTTACCTGTTACCTGTAACAAACCAGTTTGACGCTCGCAATATCCTGTATAAATTCACGAGCCGCCTCGTCCTATCTCGGGGCGTGTGTAGCCGATGATCGGAGATTAGCTATTCTCGCTCACACATTGTTTGTTATAACAATCATTTACTGCGAGATTAGTAAACCGAACGAGCTACGTGATAGCCTCCATCTCCGAGCGAGCGATATTGGATATCATATTATATAGCAAGAGAACAGTTTTCGAAACACGTCAAATGCCCGTCTGGCGTGATGGAAGGCACTTAGACCGCCGACGCTATAAACATAACGACGGGACGATGGGATTGTGTTGAAATACGAGCGGTTTTTTTACCACATCCTTTCCTTCCTATTGTCTGGCGGGGAGAGCTGAATTATTTTCAATCTTTCGCAACTTCGCAGACATTAATGCGAGAGGTACCGCGTTGTACGCAGGAGGTACGTCTTACGGAGTTACGGCCCACGATTAAATGAGAGCAGGCAGCAGGCGTCGGGTACCCGGCCGGTGTTCGTCTCGGCATCGATCGCGTGCGGTGAACGGACCCCAAAATGAACGGCGCCAACTGGCAAGCGTTGGGTACGCATCGCGAACCCTCTTTCAAACCTAATGTTATAGAATTTTTTGTGAAGCTTTTATGTTGAGTGCGTCGGGGAGCTAAATTGTGGAATAAGCTGACAGTAGCGAGTTTTGAGCGATACTGAAATTTTGTTTATGACGTCCAATACTTTTAAAATGTTTAGTTTATTAGTTTTGTTGAAAATTCTCGTGAGCACTAAGCCGATATTCATTTTGAACAACTTTCAACACCTACTTATCATATTCATAATCAAATTGTTGCTTCTTCTACTTTAGAAGCGGCAATGGACCTACTTCTATTTCAGAAGTGGTAACATAACCTGACATTGCCGGGCTTAAATTGTTTATTAGTTTGGTATGTTTATTGTGTAATTATAACGATAAGGGATGTCAAATTAAATAGTTAATGGACCAAGTCCATGGGCAGACTTTACCATTAACACCTATGATGATATGAGGATCAAATCTACTTAACTATCATAAAGTCATTCAGATTATGGTAAAACCTTGAAATTAAGTTAATTACAGTGGAGAGTTGCAAACCTTCATGAAGTTCTGCTGTCAAAAAGTTATCTTGACATGGAACGGACAGAATGTTAACACCCATAGATCAAAAAGATTTAGCAAATCTCTCCACATATGAACATCTACATTTACGCATTCGACAAAAAGCACAATCACACCGCCTACTCTCATCCGCACAAACGCAACAAAATATTCCTACGGTAAAAACAGAATCGCTCGGCAGGTTCAAACTTCAAGTGGTAACGTGACGGCATGCGTATAAAGTTAATGGTCGTGATAGACAAAGTCTGTGTCCCTTTGGGACTAATGACCACTCGAAACGAGAAAATTACGCGGCGCATCCGACCCGGCGGACGGGCAAGTCACGAGCGGGGCCGGTCGACTGGTAAATACCTACAGGAGCACGTTTTTACCTTACGTAGTTCAGAAATTTGTCAATAGATGTCACTATAACATGAATCACGCTATTAACATTACTTCGTAGACTATAAGGAGAGTTTTCGCTTATTTATTCAGGTAAGTTAGGTATTCACGTAAATTGTAAAATAATCATGTTTTAGGGACTTTCGAGTTTAATTTCTTTAAACGTACCTATTTCTCTTTACCTTCGTAATATTTGAGGGGGCAACACACAATATGACGACACCTGCAATGGATTTCATATGAAGTTGATATTCTTCTTTGTAGGAATGTTATGTGGTCACGAGTCACAAGTCGGCGTCGCTGCCAGATTCAGATATAACTAAAAACGCTCGATATCATCTGTTTTTCTTTCCTGTCACGCTTTTAAAGGTTTTTTAAAAACATGGAAAGCTACCTACCTTTAGTGTCACTTTATAGTACGATTTGCTTTTAAGTCTATAAAATATTTTTTATCCCATCTATTCGAAACAAGCTCCTTTGGTCTTGGAAACCGGAGAGAAAAAGCACTTTTCCTCCTTCAATAGGAAACATTTAGTGAGGGTCATGTTTTTTCTATCAACGAACGCCTTAAATGTCCAATATACAATTTCGTTCCAAATACTAAAAATCCATTAATCCCATACAAGCCGCTGCAGAATGTGTGTCTCAGGTTAAAATTAAAACGGCCTCAAGGCTGTCGAGCGGCGTCGAAAGGGAAAATAATTCAGGTTATAACTGTTCCGGAGAGGACATTACCGTACCGAGCAGTAGGTACAGAGTCGCGTAAATTTCGAGGCGTTCCCGAGGGCCGTCTGACGCGCACAAAAACTCGCCATAAGCCGCTTATACATGTTGGCCTTTACTCGCCGAATGATGGCAAACGACCATCGTATGAGCGTGTGCATTATTTGCGTAGATTCGCCTTCACTCTTTGCTGCCAACCAGTATCAAGCATCGTCGGCCCACACTAGCCCAGCCTGTAGACGCACTACGAATTAGTCCTCACTGCCATTGGCGAAACCTCGGCCAGCATGTAGTGGCTTTTTCCGGCTGCGTCGACTGCGAGTGCGCTGACCCCGAGCGCATCTGCCGACCAACCACCGCGTGATCGAAGAAACTATGTAGAGCATGGTTTTTCACATTTCATCCACGTAAACTTTATACTGAATCGATTCCTTAAAATATACTCTAAGGTTTTCCAGAGTAGCGTGCAATAGGTTCTAAAAACGCAAGTTCCAACTGGTTATAAGCATTATTACGGCAATATCTAGTAGGTACGTTAATTGTATGTTTGTGATCCTACCCTCAACTACACTTTAAAAATAAAAAAACAGTTTGTTGACTCCGTTCAGAATAGCTGTAGCTGAAATTAATTCATACACATCCGTGAGTCAACAGAATTCACGATCGATTTTTCCGCATCTCGCCGTTAAAAGAGCAGTTATACAAAGTTTCCTCTCACTGTCGTAGCCAGGCTTCACGCACAACGACTACATTTCTACAGAGATAGCTTATTCAACCGCAAGCGAATCTCTCCGCTCCTTGCTCCTCCCTCAAAGAT
>DWKA01002894.1:0-10105 GCA_018249155.1 Panoquina ocola ocola
AAAATTTCATACAAATCGGTTCAGCCGTTTAGGAGGAGTACGGTAACTAACACTGTGACACGGAAATTTTATATATGCTTATATATTATATTATATTTTTTAACTTGCTTAATACATCAAGCATGTTCATATTAGTATTAGCGCCATCTATTGACTCAGTTTAGTACTATCTGAAACAATATGTAGGTACCTACAGGTTCAGATTAAAGATTAGTGAAGATTAGCGACATCTGTCCTTAAGTTCAACTGAACCACCGAACATTCTTTGCTATGTTATTAATTCAAATCTCAATTTTTTTTCTATACCCTTACTCCCAAGTATTATTGCTTTATCCTTAACTTCATTTCAAAATTCTTGCCTTACTAACATCTGAGTAAAAGACTGGCATCAAATTAGGCTTATTCCTACTTATTCTACTTCCTATTCGAAGTTTGCCACAAACATTCATGAGCGGCAAGGAATGATAGAATTACCATTAAGAACCTCCGTATCCGATAAAAAATACTACGTCTAAGAAAAAATCTAACCATTGGAAGGTCTTGGAACAACTCAGATGATTTCAAAGTCGCAATAATGTCGCAGTGTTCATGTGGGCTATCACGTAATGAGGTTGTAGAATAAACAAGTCTACTTGGTACTTAGATACTTTATGAAAATCCTCTTCCTAATGAGTTTCCGCGGTTGTTTTTGTAGACACGCTTCAAAGCTTTTTTTTATTTGTTTAGCTTTTAGCGCATTATATGAACGACTGGTTTTAAGTTTAATAATGAACTTTAATATATGATACATTGCTATCCTATTAATATTAAAAACTAGTGGCCAGCCCTCGCTTCGCTTCGGGAAAAAAATTTACTATTCATCTTAGCGTGACGTTATTTAGCCTATAGCCTTGCTCGATAAATGAACTTTCTAACACTGAAAGATTTTTTCAAATCGGACCAGTAGTTCCTAAGATTAGCCCGTTCAATCAAACAAACAAACAAACTCTTCAGCTTTATAATATTAGTATAGATGTGAAGTTTGTATGTATGTTCCTCAATCACGCAAAAATGGCTGAACTGATTTGGCTAAAAATTGGTGGGGACGTAACTTTTAACTAGGAGACAAACATATGATACTTTCTATCCCGATAATCCTGGTTTTTTACTTTTGATTACATTATAAGTTCAAAAACGTAATTTAGATGATGTTGGCTTCGAAAAAGAACGATAGTTTAGTTACAATGTGTAAAAATTGAAATGAGTTGTTACAGTCGAAACTCAACGCCGGCGAAGCCACGAGCGGAAACTACATACCTACATAGGTTACATACTACATACATACAATGTTTGATTTTGATTTAGGCAAGTAAGTCAAGTAACATAATAATATGTGATATTTTTATACGTATAATAAGTTAATTATATTGCCAATTAAACAAAGGCAAACTATTTCTTGAATTCAATTACCAAGCAAATCAAATTGTTTGAGCAGAAGAAGCATTAGTAATGCTGCAATACTACAGAGCTTTCATTAGATAGATACCTTAACAAAGTAATACCTAAGTATCGAGGAAATAATACAAAGCTAGAAAAATAACAAGGTTATAAGACTAGGTACTTTCCTTAGAACCTTCGAGAACTTATACGAAACAGCCATCAACGCAATCTAAGTTGGAATAAAGTTCACTATTGTTAGAATTTCTGTCACGTCTTGTTTCACAAAGTATTTATTTAGTAGACATTTAGATTCAACAGTAACAAATGAAATTCGAACTCCGTTGTCTACAAAGATTATAAGTAAATAGGAATGGGGGTAAATAAGGTGGGTAGAGAGACTAGAGAGTAGGTACTATTGTTCCTAAGTTCTTATTCAGGTTGTTTGCCCCTCTTAGACAAAACAGATAATTGCGTGCCACTTCAATTTCATAATAACATTTCAATAAATTGGAAACATGACGGAATAAAAATGCTACGCGAAATTAGTTTTACTTGTTTCGGTCAACTTTTCCATATTTTAGAGACATTTTCTATTAACTTTCCTTCTGAGATACATTTGAATAATTATTTAAATAATTATATAATGGTTTGTTTGTGAATTCGTATGAAATTTACAGAGCTAGGTACTGAGATTAATGTGCATATTGGTAAAAATGTTACGATATTTACTATTTTGATCACGCGCTAACCGGTGTACGGATTAAGATGAAACTTAGCACACAGATAGATCACGTTCAAGATTAGGCATTAGGATGTATTTTTTAACGTTGCTAAGTTAACGTTTGACCTCAAACCCATCTGATGGGACGTGACGCTGAGTCATAAATATCATACATTAAAAGTCAATAACTAAGTTCTACTTCATCACGTTGTAAGCTTTATTTATTTTATACCTAGGTAGGTACTTACCATTCAAAGTCAAAGCCAAGTTAAAAGTTAAAATGTAGGCGTTACGATACAAAGTTACTAAGTCACATAAATAACCACATTACATAATAATAATATGTAGTATTGTAACTGCAGAGTTTCTTTCCTTTTAATAAATAATACGTTAAAGGCTACTAAACGGTCTATAATATTATGCAGGTACTTACATTTTGTCCAACATCCATAGGTGCCAAGATTGGTGATTCTGCTTTCTTCGGTTTTCGGATTAGGGACAGCACGGCTACAATGAAGAGTACAGTTCCAGCCCCTATCAGGGCTCCCCCAGTAGCACTCCAAAGGTTCCCATCCCGCATCCAGGGTACATCCATGGTACCCTCCATCGCTTGAGCTTGAGGCTTAGTATCTATTAGTTTAGTAGACGACTCCCCATAATCCTTCCGATACTCGTCTTTAATCAGAAAACCGTCCCAAGGTGCCCCATCGAATTCACTCCGCTCTGCCCATAGCTTATCTGCAGATAACGAAATTAGCTCAGAGTAATGTAACATCGATCCGGCTTCATAGACAATTGCGCAAATTGTGTTGTTTCGATACAAATGATGAAACCAGAAGTATTTTTCTTTTGACTATTTTTTTAATTTGACGTAATGTTTATTATAGTATTTATGTGTTATACATTTTAGAACGACTGTAAGATACTGAATGGGTTCAGAAAATATTCCTACAGCCGAGCTATAACATTATGCAAATAGCAGTTAAAACACACGACCTCCATAAAATCACTGATGCGCAAAACTGCTAAAAGTATTGGCTCAACTTTTCACCATTTTCATTTTATTACACTAATTCACGATAAAATGCAACAAATATCATAACTGCTAAAGTTTGAACCCACAAAACTTATACGACAGCTGTACCATATGGAAGATGAATTATCGATGAAGGGCCTATTTAAATCTAAATTGAGTGATGTTAAAATCGTTAAAACACTTACCCATGAGTAGCGAATCGGATTTGTATTGAAGGTATTTTTTTTTATTTTATTCAAAGTAGTTATCAGGACACGTGCGTTGGGCGGGCGGACGCGCGAGACTGGTCCGTTGGGCGGCGTCGGCCGCCGTCTTATCAACCTAACTTGTTTACTCCGTGGACTCCGTGATCTGAGTCGCGAATAGCGCTGTTGACTTTATTGCGACCACGTAATCGCGTAATACCGTTCACTTAGTCGGAATAGCTTTACGTTTTTACAACTAAGTTTAATTTTAAGGTGTGATTTTTATGTAGCTACACTTATGTACCGGGATTTGTTGTTTTGCTATATTAAAAACTATGTAGGTACATTTCTTAAAATCGTCATTACGTAATTACATCATCGTCATTACATTCAATTACATTCATTGCATTCAATTCCGCGATATACACTAACTTGGAAATAATCCAAAGTGAGTTCTTTTTTCATAGTGTTCGAAGGACTAAAACGAATATAATAATTTATTTAAATAAATTCAGTATGATGTAGATGTTAAGTATCAGAACAGCTGTAACATTCACAAATTGTAATAATTATTTATTGTATAATTTGATGTCAGATAAAATTTGCAAGTCGCGCCAAGGTAGGTACCTACCATGGTACGTGCGTACGTGATCGTCCCACACACAACAAAACCTTCATCTAAAATTAATCTTTACCTTTAAAAATAACATTTTACCGGGACTTGAACCTACACAAGTCTTTATGTAGGTAGAGTTCCTTATCGATTTATAGAGGCCATAACATAATTATAGACAGGTACATCACTTATTCATTGGTGAAGTGGAAAATATAATCAATTTAGAATATTAATATCTGAGTCGTTTAAAATATTTAGAAATCCGCGTCAAAGATCTGACTCAACGGAAATACAGTCTAATGAGAATCTGTTTCCATACAAATAGTATTTATTTTATAAAACCGTTTAAAGTAGAGGACGATTTTTGAAGTTTTCAATCTACGTGAGAAGTAATTTCCACGATCACCACTCGGCTAAAAAAAATACCATTAGAAAAGATTTTTCTTTGAAAAGGCCCACAAGTGAAAAAATGTGTCACCTAAATTAAATTTACAGATTTAAGTACTTATCTATGTATACCCTGATTCTAATACAGTGTGGGGGGCAAACCCCGGGAACGACGACGGTATGTGTGGGCCCGCTTACCGTCTTTATATAATCGTTAGGCCAATAAGCCATAGGGAGGACGCACACAGTGTAAGGCGTGGCACGGATACGGCGCAGATACGACGTGTTTCATACTATCTGACGTGACTGACGTCATTGACTCATGTCAGGTACTATGAAACACATCGTATCTGCGCCGTATCCGCGCCACGCCTTACGCTGTGCGCGTCCTCCCTAACATGGGACGAGCCGACAATGGGCAACGCGATCGGAGGACTCATGTTGTGTTCTTACAGAGATTCTGGAGTCGTTCCCCCCCGTTATCACGAAAAAGGAAAGGAAGGGCAAATAAGTTGGACAAAAGTAGGCAAGTAAGGACAGAATGAGTAATCATTAGTTACGTATTTCAGCTATATTGATATAACGCCATCTGTATTCTCAATCTTAAATTATTTATAATTATGATGGTTGTGGTACAGTACTGTCTTTAGGCTAAAATAGTTACGCCAAATGATAAAAGATGACACTGTTTAGCAGTCTGTTTGGATTCTTAAACATTATCATTGTAAATACTAATAATAATAATAATTACATTATAATTACAGAAAACATACTTAATGATTTTGTCTATATTCCTAGAATTAAAAATAATTTAAGGGATGTTCAAAAATGATAGCCAAATTTTATTCAAAACAATTTAATATTCCATATTATAATGTTCAACAATCAATATTATAGTAATCTTACAATGTAAATCTAAAATTATATCTACATGGAGTACTGATTATTAAAATTGACCTGGTTTCCATACTATAGGTTTAATCTTAAATTACATTATGGAGAAGTCAAGAGTAAAAATTAAATGGTGAAAGTACATGGCTACAATACAAAAGAATTGCTATTAAAAAATAAAGAAGAAAACTAGCCACCTCTATTAACTATTGTTTAAATGCTCAGTTATAATTTTTAAATGTGTGTGTGTTTGTTTGTTCAATGCACTTATGTTTGCAATACATAATTAAGTATTCAAGACCCTGAGAGCCGCAAATAAGTTGATTAAGCTCTAGAGTGCTAAGAAAATGAGACACAATAGAAATGCTATTGTGTCTCACATGGATTTGTGTATCCGGCACTTGAGAGATTCCGTTACTCACTTGGGTGATAAATTTGTACTGGTACAATTATAAGGCCAGTCTTAACTATTAATTCTAAATCTATCAAAATACTTACACATAGTTATCATGCCTCAAATGCCTTTTTTGTAGACTAAATATTTACTTCAAAGCATTTTTCTTTTTATCAAAAGGAGGTTGTTGTTTGTACCTAGCTACTCCAAGTGCGATAAATGCTGAAACACAAAGAAATTATAACAAATGAGCTAATTAATGTATTTTTTCAAAATAAATCCATAACCAGTTATTTTTTAAACAATAATTTAACTCCAGCTTGCTGAATTTTAATGATAAATTGACTACTACTTAGTATGCCCTGTCACAATTTTCTTACAAAAGAAAAATTCTAAGTCAGCACATACACTTATCAGATATCTTTTCCATCATGGATGTACTTTGGGGGCATACTGGAATTCATATGTTTCTCATACACATCTACTTTTGTCAATAAAAGTTATGTGCTATGCCTTTCCACACTTTGTATAAAAAAATAATCAACCTGTTCTTCTTTTAGACTGAAAACATCTGATATGCCCCTCCCTAGCCAAAAACAATCTGTTCTCACCACCCCTATATCAGAAGCTAGGTCCTCCACCCATATCTTCTACTTCAACAGTATTGTGTGGTATTAAACATCAGTTGAAAACTTGAAACTTACTGAGTGAGAATGTAGACACAACAATCCTGCCTGGCAAAGTTTTATTCTTCCAGGCCAAGTTAGCAAGATACGCCCCGATCCCCACTAGGCCAGCACTACCCACGAGCCGGCAACCTAAGCAGTCAGGGATTTCTTGACGTTTTTCTTGCACAACTGATGGCATTTTCAATATTGTCTATAAATAAGTGTTGAATTAGGATCTCCAAATACCCTTTATTAACGGGATACTATTATCTTGTAAATAAATAGTCCTTGCAATACGGCAATTATACATTTCATAACATTTTAAATCTTGAAATAATTTTAGTCATTTAGTCAAATGACTCAAAATATCAATCGCAAATCTTTAGTTATGTCAATGTCATATGTCAGGCAATTTACGGGAATGTCACATTGTCTGTGACTTTACCACAGAGTAGGCAATAATTTATTTCACAGACCTATAAAAAAATTAATATTATGTCTATAGTATTTTCTAATTCATGGCTCAAATAATAAGGGAGTCTATTTTTATACCCACAAAACTGTACTAAAACTAAGTAGGTAGGTATAAATTTACAACAAGCATATTCAAGGTTTATCGCAGGTGTCCATGGGCGACATATAGGATGGTAGCATTCTCAAAATTAGGTAGCATTGCAAGGTTATTTGCTAATTTATTCCTTAGAATGAAAAAAAAACGCTTTTCTTAAACATTAAGGTATACATCCACATTACCTAGTCATATAATTGTAGTTATTATACCTACTGGGTCAAGTTCAACTTGTTACATCGAATTTTCTATTTTATATTTATTGATATGTATATAAAAACCAATAACCTAGGTACATGATACCTACCTATTTACAGAATAATTATTATGGCTAATTGCAGTTCTAGTAAGATTATTATTTAACTTAAATACCTATACTAGGGCCTTGTTGAATTCCATCTAAACCTGTTCGTTAAGAGCTCTTGCTAATAAAAGGCGATACAAAAGCATTCATTTAGGTACATACATGCCTTCATTGTTTCTGTCAGCCTTTTGACCCACTTATTGGGAATGAAGCAGGTATATAGGTTACTCGTAGGTGACTGGGGAAATACCTTGTAGGTGTATTATCTACTGATTGATACATGCCATTACTTTTTTATTGAGGTTGGGAGAAAGAGAAAAGGTAGGAGGGCCTTCTTCTAATCCTTAAACGAACATCATAATAATGAGGGGTCCCAGGTTTGTGTCCCGACCAAGGCAGATATTTATGTATGTAGAAATACTTAGGTAATGTTTGTTTGGGTCAGGGGGTCTACCTCTTTTTTGTGTTGTTGTACTGTTTAGAATACTTCAATACTTACTCTTACACTACATCATGAACTTGAAGTACAATAATTTAACCTTATTATAAGTAAATAGAGGAAACGAACAAAAATATAATTCTTACTCAAATTTATTTTACGACAAAGTAATGGCCAGTTTTCGTGTTTAACTGCAGAAGGAAATAGTTGAATGAATAGGTTCGAAACGGAATGCGATTCACTGATCTCTTAGCACCCAATTGAGAAAGTGTTTTATTTTAACGTGTAAAGTATGTTCAATCTTGTAGTTACTGCTTTGTTTAAAATTACAGTGCCCTACTTAAATCATTAACGTTTATTTAATTCTATATTTGCATAATAGAAACCGTTACAAGAAATTAAGTCACGTACTGAATCTAATGCCCTATAACAGTTCGGTGTTATTTGTGGTACTCTGCGGCCTCAATTCATAACAATTTACTACGAAGGTGCCAACTAGTATTTAGTCAATTATATTAAATATGAGCTGTATGAGCTATAAAGAATAACTTGTGTTAACATAAGGAATTTTCAATTCTTTCTTGCGTATGGAATTAAGGATGTATCAACTTATTTGGAAGATCGACATTTGCTCAGTACCTATGTAATAATAGTAGGCAATTTATCACACATTTTCAGTAAATAAGGCGCTAAAATAATTAAACTTTGCATAAAATAACTAAAACTTCTTAATGTTTAGATACTTAAATTAACACTAATTTGTGTTTTACCGTAACTAATATTTTTTTTTAACTCTAAATAAACCTCCTACTAACGCCATCAATTACCTACCTGTGTCGCCTCATCATTTCCTTCAGAATTTTATCCCTGTAGAGTTAAAAGTAAGTATTCTTTATAACACGTTACAAGGTGATTGGCGTTACGATTCTTCAAAATATCTGCTAAAAAAATATTGAATATATGAAAAAATATACAATTTTATTTATTTAAAGGATTTTATTCCAAAAAATATTCGACAAAATAAAATTTCAATCATAATTAAATAATTTGGGTGACACAATATCCGTATTTGTACCTAAGCGATGTATAAAAGCATCACTAATTATTGACTCATTTAAATACCTTATTATCTTTTCCAAACACCTATTGTTTATCCTTGGAATTCTTTTTCGTCTCTTGTTTACATGAATAATTTATTGACAGTATCTTCCATTATCTCCCATTAGCAACATCATTGTCATGTCCAATTATCCCATTATACTTACATCAGTTGCAGATTCCTTTGTAGTGCAAATGACGCACCGTGTTGATATCGCTCGCGTCATAGAGGACGATACACGTTTGTACACGATATATTTGTTTGTCTAAACTTTACTGTTTTAGGTTCTTTCCCTAGAAACAATTTCAAACTGTCCCGTGGGGATATCCCTGAAAACGTCATCGGAGTAAAATCATATAGGGAAATTACTTCAAACTTTGATAATGACTAATCTTTTTATGACATTCCTAAATCGGTATCGTTTTATTTGGTTTTATTGCATTTTAAAGACAAAATTGATGAATGAATGAATGAACACCAAAAGCCACCATTTATTTCTTCTCCACATGTATAGAAAGTTTAATAATATACTCGTATTAGGTTTTTTTAATTAAGAAAGCAAGTAAGGGCGTTCTCAATAATGATATTATTATGGATAGATAGAATTGTCTATCCATTGTTGCCTAGCATAATTATAAAGTTAGTAACTTTTCCAGAGATTAGAATTCATAGACATTACTGAAAATTAAAAATATATTAGGAAGCCGGTAGCTTATTAAAGATTGCCTTCATAAAGTAAAAAAAATAATTAAACAATACAGACAAAAATATACGTGTAGTTGTTGCCATTATTAGAACGTTACGTTTATATCGTAATATCACTAATCCATTGATTTTTTATTGGACTCTATGTATATACATTTTCGCGAATAAGTTTTTTGAAGTAAGTATATGTATAAACATATTAGGTACATAAACTTAATAGTGATAAACATCATTTTGCAATAAAGATTAATCATTTAATCTGCCGTCTGTGTATGCCTAACTAAACCTGCGTAGTAAAGAGTAATGTAGAGACAGATGAGGGAATTACATTTTTTGATGTAAAGATTAGGATCGCAAAGTAAAGGTTACAATCAAAGAGCTATGCGAGATATTCTCACCTAATTATTACGAATACTGAACGTGCATTACATGTTGCAATTCTTGAGGCAAAGCTACGAGACTTATAAGGGGCGATCATGTTTTTAGGGACGGGCTCATTGAATATTACGCAAAGGAGCCTTTCCAAATGCTTCGGATATCTGTAAGTTTCAGATACTAGAAAAAACCGACGCTATTAAGTATGCAAATATTTTATAATAAAAAATACTCAAAAAATAGTAACTGGTTGATTATTATTCATATTAATTGATTACTATTCATAGCAAACGTGATC
>DWKA01002895.1:0-10104 GCA_018249155.1 Panoquina ocola ocola
AAATTTCGTCACTTTCATCGTTAATATATTTCCATAAAACTTAGCTGAGGTAATACATCGTAGCAGGAATCACTTAAAGAAGAAAAACTGAAGTAAAACCGAACTAAAGTTAGAGTAAACAGCTGAGGAAAAGGTTCAGGTTTGTATTTTTATTTTACGGTTATATGGTCCAGTTAAAGTATTTCTGGATATAAATTGAAATTAGATTTAACAGGGTTACCTGAAGCATTCGTAATGAAATATTTTAACTAAAATTATTATCTATTATTAATCCTCGAAATATCATTATTGTATACCTATCTTATGAAATTAAATCAAATTTTCGTGTACAAAATATAAAATATAAAAAGTTATTTTCAAGTGTGAAGACTACTATGCAAATGGTCGTAACTGACCAACGTTCACTCTCTTTGAGAATACCTTAGAAACAATGTTAAAAAGCAAGTAACACAGACATAAAACATAAGTCAGCATAAATATGTAAATCAATTACCATTCTACATAATAAGCAGCACGCGCGGGTTTCTCGTTATTTCATTTGGTTCCCGTGAGCTCTAGGAAATTAATTTCATGTCTGGATTCATCAACTCATTACACGTAAGCTACGCTGGCTTCCTCGATTATTGTATTTGGTACGTTACTTCTAAAATCACTTCTATCTTACTAATATTATAAATGCGAAAGTTTTGTGTTTGTTTGTTACTCCCTCACGCAAAAACCGATGAACGCATTTGGATGACATTTGGTACATGGATAGTTTATAACCCGGATACTATTTATTCCGATATTCTTGGTTAATTTATTTTTATTTATTAAATGTTCGACAACGTAACCTAGAATTCGTTGGCGTTTTGTTGGCGTCACATTAAGCCCCAGATTAACGGTAAACATTTTTGTTGAGCAACGTGGTTGCATAAACTTGTTGCCGAGTTGCTGTCAGCATATGACAGGCAACATTTGTGTTGCGGAGTTGACGTCCGGCGAGCGAAAACATCAATTTGCCAAAGTTTCCAACAGCATTCTCGCTGTTCATCAACAACGCTGATCAACTGTTGCTAAAAAAATGTTTACCATGAATACGGGGCTTTAGGATCTCAAAGTATCTGAAAAAATCTGTCCGGTAGTTTCGGAGCCTATTCAATTCCAACAAACAAACAAACAATCAAATCTTTCGTCTTTATAATATTAGTATCGACGAATATTAACAGGACTTACTAACTACACAGTCTCTCCTACAATCCTATTCGAAGTTTGTCACAGCCCACAGGTTTCCATGGGCGGCAGGGGACGATGACACTGCGAGTTCGTTTACCAACTCCTTATCTTAAAAAGTTATAGCGAGTCAGTGACACAGAATAGCAACTTTGTAGGTACCACCTACAAAAGTCCCACAGCAATTTCACGTATAACTTCCGACTCAAGAGTTCATAACTGGACTGAAACAATGTTGCCAGTTGACCATAAACACTTTTATGATCTACGTAAAGGCGATTTGTCGCGGAAACTGGCGGTATTAGGTACTTCATACGTCTAGTTTTATGTGCTCGCCAGTAATACTATATAAAATATTATATTTGGTAAAGTGTTTAGATTCTTTTATAGCTTAGAAGTGGCGAGAGTGTAAAGTTTCTCGATATAATGGGAAAATCGTTTGCAAGCTGGTAAATATGGTTGGTAGCACGAAATCAATAAAAAAGGATTCTCTACGTCGCAGGCGCTGTATCGGGGACTACACACAAGGACTTGAATGAAAGTGTAAGAATACTAACGATTACTAACCGGACCATTACTAATACTAATTACTAACAGAACTGAGCAATAGTTCCTTACTAATGAATAATAACAGCTGATAATTATTCTTATTAACATCTTATACTAACCACAATCCCCCTTAGTCCTATTAGAAATTATAACAGTGGTTTGCGAGTTGAAAAGACTAACAAAATCAGACATCACAAACGTTTAGCACCATCAAATAAATAATTATTAAGGTACTCATAAATAAAAGCACATCCACTCTTGTTACTACACAAATATCGGCCTACGGAATCGATGCACAAACAAGTAAATATATTATTGTTATACCTAAATATAACAAAAGCTCCGCCAATTTTCTTTTTGTTCAAGCCCCGGCCACATTTATCGTCAAAAGATTTATACTCTTGCCTGTATGTTCATTATTAACCACCAATCACAGGTATACACACGGCAGTGCGACAGTCAAGTCTATTTCAAAATTTTGAAACACTATACGAATTTTATTGTAGTTTTAGTTTCAGAGTTATTCTATCCTCGTCTTTTCATATCCGTGAACTTAGCAGATCATTTTCTAGCAAAAATAAATTAGCGTTTATTTAGACAGTTACAATTTTCTCTAACAATCAAAACACAATAACTACTGAATAAATATTTTTGTGTAGTTGTAGTCAACAGACATTAACATTTATAATACGACTTGGCCCCCGTTTACTTAAATGTTTTCGGTGAGATACGTACCCACTGCCAATGCATAATAATAAATATCTTTGAAACACGTTGCCTTTCTCTCACCTTTCTAGCAACACGTGCTTATAATGGCAAGTTGAGTTTAAGAACAGAACGCAATAAGTAAAATAAGAGCCGTTTAAAAGTCGACCGTATATTTATGAAGCAGAGGACCGATTTTTGAAGAAGTAAAGTGAAACATAGGCCTTTTTATAACAATTTTCTTTCGGAGATCCATCCATTTTGTAGGCGCGAGATTGTTACCGAGCAACCACTGACCCAAAGTTTATTCGTACTTTTATCTTGACGTTGCGAAACTTTTCTAATATTTCGCCGTTTGTTTTATTGTCCGGTGACCGAATAAAACAATTGTGTGTGACATGAAAAATAATAACTGTATGTCACGGGCAGTTCGCAAAATAATTGGGCTCGTTGGTATTGTTGGGCGAATTTATTGCAGCTAGATACGGGATTTATCAGAGCGTTGTGCCAAGAATTATGTTTATCTGCTGCGGGCCTGATATTTATGAAATATCAGATCAGTAAACATTAATAGCTTAAACATCATTATTATTACAATAATTGTTATCATACAACAGCATTACAACAAAAATAAATGTTGAACAATTATTGACAGTTTCGTCTAAACCTGTATTTTGTACTCACAAAAATATTATAGTAAAGTGACATGTTAGATAGCGTGTCAGATAGCCCATTTATCGAGAAAGGTATAGGTATAGTCGATACCACGCTAAGATGAATAGAAGATTTTTCCCAAAGCGAAGCGAGGGCGGGCCGCTAGTTTAAAAATAAGTATTTGTGTATTGTACTAAACGAATCTTCTCTATGACACTGGTAATTAGATATCATGTTATTCGTAACTAATCTACACAAACCTTCAAACTGCTATCTACGAAGAAAGTACAACACTATAATGGCTAAAAGTCACAAATTGATTTCTCAACGTTTATTAATAAAATTATTATTATATTATTTTAACCAATAATTCACGAATCAACCATAATATTCGTCAGTGGAAAGCGTAAAATGCTAAAGCGCCATTTTGATCAAAATGACAATATGTATACATCGTTGGATTGGATTTTTTTTCTGCGTCCAATGATGTATTTAACTCATTTTGATCAAAATGGCGCTTTAGCATTTTACGCTTTCCACTGACGATATCATTTTTCAATCAAGAACAATAAATACAATTTCATCGAACAAAAGCCGTGGAAACTTATGAAGTCGGGTAGTGAGAGCTCAAACATTGCGCTGAAGTTAGAATGCTTCGAAGTTACAATTAACCGTTCGAGTTTGCCGCTGGCTTTCTGTATCTTTGTTACCTGTGTCTTGAACAACATGGCCAGTGCCAACAAACTTTGTATTGTGTTGAAAACAAAACATCTTATAGAGTTTGTTAAAAAGGTTCGTGTGAGGGTGAATGACTTCATCTCCAAATCTAGTACCTAAGCTTGGTTCGACCTGTCGAGTAATGGAACGCCTATTGTCCCAGTTTCTTGTTGTTAAAGGTCAGTGCACTTTGTATCGCCAAGTTTAATACAGTATCTTGCGTTGTGATATGTTTGAGGTTAAAATGATCTGGCAATGCGTCAATAATATCTCAATTCCAGCGCAGATAAAATATTAATTTGATGGTCGCAAGGCTAACCATCAGTTTAAAACAAAATCTCTATAAGAGAGATCTAACCCCGATCGGCCATTAATGTCTTGTTGTGGATAGGAAATAAGAGTCCAATCGGTCATAACTGTGCCATTATTGTGATGATGTAATAATATTTTAACATATTCTGTGCCATCAAATTTTACTGCAATAAATATTTAACCCCACGAAAATGACCGCTGGGATTCTGGAACCTATACACAAACTTGAGGCAACGCATATAAAAGTGTATAACGGAGTAAAGCTTTTGTACGTAACTTCCAGCTCTGAACTGCCTCTTAAAAGGCAACACATGCAGCGTTTAGATCCTTTGTGCTTTTAAATTTGGAACTGGAATTTTACTTTTTTTTCCGATTTTATTCCCTATGTTCTATGCTAACGAATTTGCATGCAGAATTTTGATTTTGCATTTACATATTTTACGTGATTCTGTCATGACTGTTAAATGGTGATATTGTTTTCGACTTCGAAATATTTTTTTATTTCGAATTTAGTTTGATATTTAACAAAGAAAACTCTAAGAGGTTTTTATTTTTATTTTTTAGCGCTACTTTATTCGAATAGTGTGTAGAGTTAAAAGAAAACACGATAAATAGTACCTATCACTATAAACATTTTGTGATAATTTCTGATTAATTAATTTTACACCAATCTTTTACATAGTTTCTTGTTATAATGAGATATAAGTATGATAAGGTAGATAATTTAATATTTTACTTATGTACTACAAGCACTCTACCAAACTAGAACTTTTCCCATGTCATTGTCTATACATAGGAGCAGTTGGTGCCGTGGCACCATTATTTTTGGTCACATAGTCCTCGTATTCACCAGTCGTTGCCCTCAGGATGCAAGTAGAATTTATGAGGGCATCTCCGGTCATGAACATCAATTCCGTTTAGCGCCTAATAGTAGCTTTTGAGCATTTGTCACAGCCTCTTGTTATTTGCGACAAGACGGCGTCAAGGCTTAGTAGGGGGTCCTTTGATGCTCTTTGAGATATCTAAAAATAAATCGACTCTTCCGTAATATACGGATTTAAATTATTTTTACGAAGAACCCTACTTAGGAATCTCGTGAATCCAAAAAAAATTACATTTTTTTTAACATTAAAATGTGAAAATTAATCGTTTCAATTATTGTCATCAAGTATCAACAACAACGTATTTTTAAAGTCAGAATAAGCCGAAAAAATAATCTATTTTATGTTTCGAAAAAAGTCTCCCAGCTTTATTAAATGTACAAAGTTAATAGACTTTTCTAGCTATTCCGATTTTTTAGACACAGGTACGTTATTCTGATCGTTATTGGTACCAGTTTCGTGCCAGTCGGTGCTTATCAGAACTTTATAGGTATTTTCGAAAAAAAATCTACGTCAATGTTACCAAGTCTTTATTTTTAAAGGCATAAGGTTGAAATTCGAAATTTCGAAAATATTTCTGCACTTTTTTCAAGTTACTGCATCGCTAAAAGTCACGATCGAGTCCACTGCACCCGCGGTATGGCGACATACAATTTATGTCTCAACAAACCGTGCAATGTGCATTTTACGACGGCTGCCGTATCCTATAGTCGATGTTTCGATTTACGACGCGATTCAACGGAAAAACTACTGCAGACAAACGTGGACCTTTGACGTTGTATATGTAGTAAAAATCGGGGGAGAAGCAGTGCGATTTGCTTTATAACTGGTAGGTATTTATATTTAATTTCAGAGTATATCAGAAATTATCAACCTTAACGCATTTCATATTTGCATCAAAAACATACCTCGTCCCTAACTTAACTAACATTTTGCTTAATTAATTAACACAATAAACCATTGGTAGAAAAACTATTGGGACATAATAAGTTACGAAGGTTTACTATCTCTATGAAGTGTGAATAAGACGTAATCCGTTCTTCTGAATAGACAAACATTATTTGAATCATTCCCAAAACGATTTAATACCCTACTTCCCTCACAATGTAATTTGGACACCATTACCGTATTGGAGGAGTAAGGAATAAGTAATCGATGCGTTACTAGGGAACTGTAATGTGCCACGCTTGAAATACGGGATGGAAGCCTTAGTTATACGGGCTATAAAAACAACGATTTTAATATATGGATTTAAACTTATATCTAGCATCGGAACACACATTATTTTGAAAAATAATGGGTATTCACTTTTCCGGATCGTAATATAATCTTAAAATTATTAGATATAATGCATTTTTTTAACATTATAAGAACAAAATATTTTATATCGATAGGAAGTAAAATAACGGTGTTGCTGTAAAATGATAAAAAAGTTACACCAATCCGGCCCTGATGGTGTTTTAAAAACCAAGTAATTAAAAATGTAGATAATAAATTCACAATGCGATTTTTTTCCCTGGATTCAGCAATAATAAAAGCGAAAACAAGCACCTATTAAATACAGTGTACCTACATCATATTAAAATTTAATTTTTAATTATTTTCTTGCACGTAAAATCATATAAATGAGGTTATCTCTTTCATGATGATAATTAAGTTCATGACTTTCCGTACATAATTATAAAACAGAATTCCCCACTGCGTATGTCTGTCTGTCCGCGATAAACTCAACAAGTCCTGAACGGATTTTCATGCGGTTTTCACTAATAGATAAAGTAATTCATGAGGAAGGTTTAGATCACATCAGATACCTTTTATTGCAGTCCAATATATCTCGCGGGCAGAGCCGTGGGCGGAAGCTAGTTATTATAAAATCGCTTGTTTAGCGGCCCCGCGCCGACATCGTCGTATAACGTAAGATCAAACGTTGCTAGGTCACCGAACATTTTAGAACACTCAATGTTCTCGAGTTACGATGTCCCGGTGATATTAATTTATTGGCAGACAACGCCGTGGCTGTGTTTCGTTTTGAAGGTAATGCTTTGTATTAATTAAGTTAATTTCAAAATTGTCAGTTCCGTCATAAGAGTATGAATAAGGTTGCGCTAAATATGTAAATTGCTATTGAAATTGTTTAATAAAAAATGCATCGTCTTTATTTTCTAAGAATTGTCTTAACCAATAATATTATTATAAAATTATTGTATAAGTATTACACAGTTAAAAATATTTCTAAAAAACACTTTACAAACACTATACATAAAAATAACCTTTAAATAACAATGCATACTTTTAATAAGTAGAAAAAAGTTTAAAAATAATTATTGTCAAATGAATTTGCACGTCTTACTTTTGGTCCTTAAAACTAGAAAAAGTCCACTAAAGAACTTAAGTCGTAAAACACGTCGGACACTTTTACTCTACTTCACTAAAACTACGGAATTTTGTGGAAACCCGAACAGTTCCTTCTCTCTCTAAGACTTTTAATTTACACATAAACTTTTAGCAATGTTTTAATCTGAATTCTTTACTAGTAGTATTCATATTATACTAGGAGCTGGTATACATATGTATACCTATAATTATGCTAAATTTCAAGAGTTATAGTTCCATGTATATAACTAATATAATTCTTCTAATATTATAAATGTGAAAGTTTGTATGTTTGTTTATTTCTTACCTCTTCACGCAAAAACGGCCGAACCGATTTCCATGGCACACATAATTATTATAGAGGGTAACTTAGATTAAGACATAGAATAGTTTTTATCCCGGATATCCCGCGGGATTGGTCAAATTCCACGCGGGCGAAGCCGCGAGCGTAAACTAATTTTGTATAAAACGTAAATAATGAAAAATAAAAGTCGTATTACAGTGTTATTTACATGTAAACGACCCCTGTAGGGCACGAGGGATACCTACAAATTCTCCGAACATGATACAAAGGCGTTAAAGACTACGTAAACATTATGCAAACTCGACGGCAAATGAGTCAATTTTCCGACTGTTAACGTCTTAACACGAAATAACATGCAAATTGTTCCCTGATCGAGAATCAAGTCGCTCTCAATGATGGATAAAACCGGTTTTAGGCGGTTTAAACCGGATTACACCGCACCGACGCAAAGGCGTTCATTTATTATGTAAATAGACGATAAATTAAATCCAATGGGTATTTGAGTACACATAATATTTAGGTTGGTAAACAACTATATCATAGTTGACATTTTAATGCAAAATTTCAAAAATAACACTAAAACACAATAAAAATAGTGAATTATTGATAATTTTTTTAGATATTTTAAATTAAGTTTTGTTAAATATTTGAGTTTTCAACTATGCTATACATAGGCATAATTTTAAACAAATTTCCAAAACATAATTATAACATAATATAATTTAATCATAACTGTAATATTATCCCAGCGATGGTAGACGGCGTAGCACTGCGTAGAACAACGTAGCAAGTTGTAGCGAAACGTAGCTCCGTAGAACTGTACAACTCTACCAGTTCGTATGTTCGTGAATTTCATTATTAAAGTTAACGACGTGTCTAAACTCCATTTAAACATGACTCAACTTGACTGTAAAGTCGTTGTATACGCCGTGACAAGTTTTCATACTATTTACTTGTTTTTTATGCACATGCCAAACTTGCAGAAGAGAATCGCACGTCGACACATACTAAAGGTTACCAAAGGTTTGTCGGACAAAAACTCGCTTTTCTACTGCGGTCGAAACAAGTACAAAGCAATTTACGTACAGATTTAGAAGGACGGTGTTAGTATTACCACCCCGCTGGTGTAACCAAAATAATTCCAAAAATAAACTATTATTTCGTACTCCATCTTTTGTGGCTTGTACTTATTAAACCTTTTATAAATAAATGATAAATTTACTTTCTTCCTTTAAAAATACTTGAAAATTATTGCACTAACTTTTACTTCTGAACAATCGTCTTCTTTGTCTAATTTTGTAGTGATAATTATATCTCTATATCATTGTCAATTATAATACTAATTACCTTAATTAAGTACTAATAATTACTGCATAAATAGGATAGTATTAGAACAAGTACTAATTTATACTCCCTAATGAAACGAATACCATGAAAGTAATACCTTCAATCGGACTAGCCAGCTTAAACTGCGGATAGGAGAGCTAAGTTGGAAATCCAGTTACACTGACATTCGTTCTAATAGTTCCGCTCTATCAGAACGCTTCATCGATTTGAGACATCGAAACTAGTATATACAATGTTTAAACTAGTTGAAACAATGTATAAACTAGTTAAAACAATGTTTAAACTTCTCAACTGTTGGCATTGAGACATGATTGGAAGAACGCTTTCTGTCTCGTAAAAGTTTTAATGGACATTTGGATAACATTGGCCTTATCTATGAGCATGTAAGCTCTAGTATAGATAGGAACTTAAAAACCTATGAAGACAACTAAGTCTAGAATTTAAATTATACTACCTTCTCCGGAATTTATATTTAGTAAACTTTGTTAAGGCGTTTTTGAGTAGTTTCGCCATTATTTAGGCTTTGTTTAGATACACTTGGTGCAAGAAAGCTGATATTATCATGCAGAAAAATCTTTCGGACGTGGATTTGAATTTTAGTTCAAAATCAGTGTTTTTACCCTAGGGGAGTTCTTACACATATCTGTATTATAATTACATATCGTCGCCACGCGTGCAAAAGTGTTTTTTGTAAATTTTACAGGCGATATCAAAAACATCGTGTTATCATGGAACTTTACGTAATTCTTCAAATATTGATCTTATCACATAACTGTTTTTACAGTATGTATGACTTGATATAATGATTAAAACTGCATACAAACCTGGAGTAACTAAAAATCACTAAACAACACAGTGACTTTTGCACGCAAAACGACGATATACCAAGCATTTGACCATTTGATTATTACCCTGGAAAATCTTCGACTATATACACGCTATAGTTGGATGGGTGACCGCTAGTGGCAAAAAATTCTTGAGCGCTTCCGTGCTTCGGAGGGCACATTAAGCCGTCGGTCCCGGTTGTTATCATTAGATAGCAGTCGTTAA